>CAUYON010140921.1:0-22674 GCA_963573935.1 Arctocebus calabarensis
AACAACATTTATTTGGTTACAATTTCTTTATAACTCCATTTTTAGGAATATAGATTTTTTTGAGACAGAGCCTCAAGCTATAGCCCTGGATAGAGTGCAGTGGCATCACAGCTCACAGCAACCTCCAATTCCTGGGCTCAATCGAGTCTCCTGCCTCTGCCTCCCAAGTAGTTGGGACTACAGGTGTCCGCCAAAACGCCCGGCCAATTTTTTTTTTTTTTTTTTTTTTTTTGGTTGTAGCCTCCATTGTTGTTTGGCCACCCGGGCTGGATTAGAACCCGCAAGCTCAGGTGTACTTGGCTGGCGCCTTAGCCCGTGGAGCCACGGGCGCCGAGCCAGATTTTTTTATTGAAAAAACATGATTTCAATTTTTCCTCAGTCTATCTAGGCTTGTATTTCTTTTTTGAGACAGAGCCTCAAGCTGTCACCCTGGATAGAGAGCTGTGGCATCACAGCTCACAGCAACCTCCAATTCCTGGGCTCAAGCGAGTCTCCTGCCTCCGCCTCCGAAGTAGCTGGGACTAGAGGCGCCCGCCACAACACCCGGCCATTTTTTGGTTGCAGCCATCATTATTGTTTGGCGGGCCGGGGGCTGGATTCGAACCCCCCAGCTCAGGGGTACATGGCTGGCCCCTTAGCCCGTTGAGCCACAGGCGCTGAGCCTAGGCTTGTATTTTTGACTGTTAGGGTTCTTGGTTGCAAGCAACAGAAAGTAACTCTGGCTGAACTTAGGAACTTACTGGGCATTTCACAGAATCAACGGGAAGGCAGATGAATCAGGCTAGGGAAATGGGCAGGGAAACAAGGGAGGACCCAAGTCAAGATTATGCCATGGGACTAGCTTAGTCAGTATGTCACTGCTGCCAACAGCCACCCCCATCCACTACCTCTAGACTCCACCAGGAAACACTGCTGCCTCTGAACTCCACTGATCCAACATTGGCTTTTCGGGTCTCTGCTAGCTGCAGTTTCTACGAATGCATTTGCAACTGCCCCTTTTTTGTATAAATCTTTCAAGATTCAAAGTCTTTGATGAGAGCCTGGGGCCCCTATGGGGGAAGGCAATGTGTGTTTTCCTTTGTTTCCATAGTAGGAAGCCACAGCCTTGTCTCCCAGACTCAAAATGAAAAAAATAACCTCAAAAATGAGGATTTGGACATCCCCCAAAGGAAGGATTGCCAGGTAAAATACAGCACAGAGTTAAATGTGAATTGCAGAAAAACAATTTCTGCTTTAATATAAGTATGTCAATATTGCACAGAACATACTTATAGCAAAAACTTATAAAGACAAAAATGCCCAGTTTAAGTGAGGAGGGCACAGTCAGAAAAATTCTCTTATATATTACTGGTTGGTATGCCCATTAATATACTCAAGTGCATTAAAAATATTTACAACATATGAGCCCCAAACTCTACCTTTAGAAATCATCATAGCCTTTGACCCAGGAGTTGAATTTTAAGAAGTTTATCCCAAAGCTCAGAAATAAGCAAAATAATTTGTATACAGAGTGCTCATTCAAAGTTATTATTCATGAAGAAATATTAGAAATAAACCTAAATATGCAAAATAGGGTAATGATCAAATAAATTATGATAAATACATATGATTGTATCTTATGTAGTCACTAAAATTATGTTCATGAAGAATTTTAGATACTTGGAAAACTGACAAAGAGCAGTTCAGAGATAATAGCAGGGCAGATAATTGCATTTACAACTCACTAGCTGTATAATCTTGGGCTACTTAACCTCTCTCTACCTCAGTTTACTCCTCTGTAAAATGGTATACTAATAGTAATAATGTAAGAATGAAGCTTGGAATAGTGCCTTGCATGTACAAGGTGTCATGTATTAGCTAGTGTGTATTTGAAGAGGGGACAAGGGAGAGAGAGAAATAGCAGTCAAGAGACTTTGGCAATAATGGCAGCCACCCAACTCAGTGTTCCTATGTCACGGTCACTTGTTTCATGGCTGGTGGAGGTCAGTTTACAGTGACAGTGCTAGTGACTCAGCTTTTCTGGATTGCAGCTATCGTGTCATATTCTTGGAGTTAATAGTCCTGGTGGAGGATTCCTGATTGGTCATTTTCCTGACTGGGGGCAGAGGTCAAAGACTATTTAGTGACAGAGACCTAGGAGTCATTCTTGCAACCTGAGGCTATAGCCTGTTCCTCTAGTCCTTTTGTTGGTTTTTTTTTTTTTTTTTTGCTGATTTTCATAAGCTGTTAATTCCCTGTGTTACATCTTTCTTTTTTTGTAGAGACAGAGTTTCACTTTACCGGTAAAGTGCCATGGTGTCACTCAGCTTATGGCAACCTCCAACTCCTGGGCTCAGGTGATTCTCTTGCCTCAGCCTCCTGAATAGCTGGGACTACAGCTGCCCGCCACAACGCCCGACTATTTTTTGTTGCAGTTTGGCCGGGGCCAGGTTTGAACCTGCCACCCTCAGTATATGGGGCTGGTGCCCTGCCCACTGAGCCACAGGCGCCGCCCTCTTACATCTCTTTCTCCTCAAAAGAACTAAACAGTTTCTGTTTTTCTTACCCTAGAACAGAAGTTCTATTAGGACATGTAAAGAATCTGATACCTAGTAACATCCAGTATGCCTAACTGCATGTAAGATCTGGAGTCCAGGAGTGGGCCAAGGTAAAAAGTTGAAATATGTGAGTCATAAGTATATGAATAACATTTTAAGGCATAGGATTGATTGAAAGAGCTTATGGAGAGACTGAGAACAGATGCTGGTCCGGGCCATATCTGGGGCACTTCCACACATGAAAGTCTGCTAAAGAAGGTGGAAATGGCATAAGCCACTGAGGAGAAGCCAGTGAGAAAAGGGAAAAACCATCAGAAGATGTGTTCCAGAAACCAAGTAAGGAAAGTATTTCAAGGTGCAGTGATCAACTCTGGCAAATGTTGAGAGGCGGAGTAAAGAAGGCAAGGTTACAAAAATGTCCATGGAATTGGCACATAGACAAGAATTGTGTTAAAGGCCTGGGGGTGGGAGGGGCAGCGCCTGTGGCTCAGTGAGTAGGGCGCCAGCCCCATATGCCAGAGGTAGCAGGTTCAAATCCAGCCTCGGCCAAAAACCACACACACACACACAAAAGGCCTAGGGGGACAAATATCCAAAGGTGTGGCTGGAGGAGAAAATGGGAGGTGAGGATGTGGAGGTGATGCATATAGACAATGCTTTGTAAAAGTTTGGGTTCATAAGGAGCAGAAAAATGGGGCACCAGCCAGAAGGAAGATCTGGAGTTACAGAAGGCATTTTAAAAGAGAAGAAACACTAGGCAGAGGTGTACAACCTTTCTTTTTTTCTCTGCTGAGTGTTGGAAAAATAAGAGTTGTCTTGGGCCACACAGTAAAGACACAAACACTATCAAAAGTCAATTAGCAAAAAAAGAAAAAACCAAAAAAGTCCATGCATACTTTTCTTGATATCCAACACCACAGATAAGCAAAAAAAGGTCCTCACAAAATGAGCACGGGCCACAGGTTGGACACCCCTGCTAGAGTGTCTGTATATAAGAGAGCCTGGTATGAACATGCAGGATAGAGAGAAAGGATAACTCCGGGAGCCAAGGTCTTCCAAATATGGGAGGCATATGGGTGCAGAGTACAAGGAGAAGGCCCTTGATAGGAGGAAGGACACTCCCCGCACTGTGCCAAGCAGGAAAATAGAGAATGCCAGTGCACATGTGAGTTGGTGGGTTTGGTGGAGGGGAGATAATAGAGTCTCCATCTAATTGCTTCCGTTTTCTTAATGAAAAAAAATTCAAGGCCATTCCAGGCTGAGAATGAGGTTAGTGAGAGGACACTGGAGGTTTAGAGAGAAGGGAAGCAATATGTGAAGTACCCCTAGAGCATGAAAGTGGGAGAGACAATGGACTGTGCTCTTGTAGTATAATCACTGCGTAGCATGTTCCATTTGTGAAGTTTTGGTCAAAAATGTTCAAATGAGGGCAGTGCCTATGGCTCAAAGGAGTAGGGCGCCAGCCCCATATGCTGGAAGTGGTAGGTTCAAACCCAGCCCCAGCCAAAACACACACACACAAAAAAATGTTCAAATGAGCCCCTCCCATTCCTTATGCCCAGGTAGCTGCTTTCTCTCTTTATATTAGATTGCATTTTCTGGAAATTTATATAAATGGAATCATATAATATGTATGCATTCTTGTCCTTGAGGATTTCACATTTTGATGCTATTATAAGTGGTATCTTTCTTCATTTTAATTTCTGATCATTCATTGCAATGAATATAAAAAAATAGGTATTTCTATGTCGATCTCATATCTCATAATTACTTTAGTAATTCCCTCATTAGTTCTAATAGCTTAGTTGTAGAACCCTTTGGATTTTTCCATAGATGATCATGTCATCTGTTAATAAAACAGTTTTGCTACTTTTTCAAAATTTTTTTCATGTGAGACCAGCCAGGAGACTAATGTGCTTTCTACCACAGTGTTCAGTTGTGTATGTGCACTTAGAGGGGACAGCTGGGTTTAGCCAGGGTTGGGCTTTTAAGAAGGCACAGTGTTTGACGGAGAGAGGGTGGCAGATGTGAGGTAGAGAAGAAGTTGATTGGAGGGGAAGGAAGACAAAAAATTGGAAGGTCAGAGTGGGTAATGGGTCAATCCACATGGATGTTAAAGTCACCAAAAATGATGGACCAGCATCAGCTTGGTGGGGACAACTAAATCTGGAGGGAAAGCCTCCTCCATCAGGAGAATTTACACACCCTCTGCTCTGGGCTTTTCAGGGGTTGGGTCTTGGACACTGGGACACTGCCTCCCGACCGTAATGTGTGCCCAGGCTCGGGGGATCTAGCCCTGGCTGAGGCAGGCCCGCACTCTGCCCCTCCCCCCTCAGAGGCCTCCACTCTCAGCCCCACGTTTTTTGTAACCTACGCCTTTTAGCAACAAAGTCCTCTTTAATCCTGATGGAAGTAAAGTCCAGATCTCCTTTGTTACAAAGCCCTGGCCACCCTCTGTGGCAAAAGCAAGTAAGACAAAAATTAGTTTTGTGTAGTGGTGAACCTATAGCAGAGGAAACAGGAGACAGGCCATTTCTCCATTAGGTTATCTTGCCATACAGAAAAAAAAAATCAAGGAAAGAATAATCCCTACATATTAACCCTAGACGTTTCTGGTTGGTGGGCTAGTGGGATCAAATCTATGCACACTCAGAAGTATGGAGTGAGTATGCATGGTGGGGAGCACTCCCAAACCCAAGGAAATAGGGGAAATTAGTCTTTGACACTTTACAGCCTGCCACTTTTTTGATGGTCTCTCCTATTTTATTTGTCTCTTGTTCCAGGGATACCCATACCCCCATATTTTCTTGCGGCTACAGAGGATGCCCACTGTGTGCTCTCCGGAACAGAATTCTCTCTACTTCCATCCCCATTCATGGGTTAGTTCTCTTTTTGGTGAGAGTGGGAATGAAAGGGTTAATAAGATTCAAAAGAACCTGCTATTGCTTTAGCAAACCACTGTGTTTCCTAGGCAACATAATGCCTGTATTTCTCCTGTCTTTTCCTGTTTCTAAAAACCCCTATGGAGGGAATGGTGAAAATATTAGCCTTGGCCAACACTCAAGCTTTTCCTTGCTCTTCTCCCCTTTCTCCCCACTCTCCTTTAACAGTTGACCTTGCCTTCCTCGTACTTCATGGAAAACATTGAAGTTGTTTGGCTCAAATACCCTGACTCTTAAGGTCTCCACATTTTTCTTCCTCTGCTCTGAAGGGACAAGCTATGACCCTGCCACATGTTCCTTTGATTTCATCCTCTCCTATCTTAGTTCATGCCACAGGATTGAGTAATATACCCCCTCTTTCCTGTATTTTCAGCCTCTAAACATCTGGCTATGTTACCGTGGCCAAAACCTATTACAGCTTTCAGAAAAACAAAAATCAAACCAAGAAATCCAACCTCCCTCTGTTTCCCACCCCATTCACCATGGTCAAGCTTCTCAAACTTATTGAGAAGTAGATCTCCTCAGTCCTCAGATTCCACTCACTCCCTAGGCCACTTGAATCAGGCCTCTGCCCTTCTCATGTCCCACTAACAGGACTCTGGTGCAAGTAACCCAGAATTTCCTGACTGCCTAGTCCAACTCACGCTTTAGTTGTCAGCTTTCTTGATCCACCGGTAGCGCTCAGCGCTGTGAACCTCTCCCTGTCGGAAAATCTGTCTCCTCCCTGTGCTTCGGGCAGGCCATGCTCTTCTGTAACTCTCTTACCACCTGCAGGTTTTATTCTCAATCTTCTTGTGGGTTCCTCTTCCTTTATTTATCCCTACAATGTTAATCTCTCTCGAAATCCTATCTTGGCACTCTTTTTCTCTCTACAACCTACTTATGGATGCCAAGCCAATAACACTGAATGAGTAATTCGAGGATGGGAGATGTGTGGCAATGTTGAATGAATGAATACATGCTGGAATTCACAAAGAAATGTGTTCTTGCCTTTTTTTAAACAGTAACCTTGTCCCCTCGCTTTCATTTTCCACTTTTAATAGAGTCACAAGTTAAACGTTTGACTACCTGCTTAATTCTGCAGTTAACAGAAACGGAGCAAATATGATAAATCAACTGATATTTGTTCTCAGCATTGGTGAGACAGCCAAGAGAAGTGGAGCTCCTCTAGTTGTACCCCCTAAATGATGCAGCTGCTCATCAGCTCTGGCCAGTTGTTGTCACACAGGGAAATAATGCCAGACATTCTCATTTTTTAATTGCAGAATATTTCAGGGGTACACGCAAATTTGTTACATTTTTTTTTTTACATTTTAATTCAAAGTTATAAAACTTTCCGTACAGCCAAGGACACAGTCAACAGAGTAAATAGAAAACTTACAGAATAGGGAAAAAATATTTGCATGCTATTTATCTGATAAAGGGCTGAGAACCAGAATCAACAAAGAACTCAAACAAATCAACAAGAAAAAAAAAATCAAACAACTCCATTAAAAAGTGGACAAAAGACATGAACCGAAACTTTTCAAATGAAGATCTCTCATTTCTTAAGAGAAATCAGAAAAATGAGTTTTATGTAAAAATCTGTTGGTTGTTGACGTCAAACATTTGAAGAGTTAAAATAATGTGAGGATCAAATAAACATGTTCAAGCCAGCCCTAGTCACCAAGGCCAGCAATTTTTCAATCTTGGCATAGCACGTTGTGCAATGAGACTTCTGCCCTGTATTCTCCCTGGCAATTTACTTCAATGTCAGCGATTTTAACTACTGCCCACAGGCTGATAAATTCCTTTTTCCACCTCTCCAATCCAGACCTCATCCTAAGCCCCAGAACCAAATCTCAAACTGGACACACCAGTACATATCTCCGCCAGGATGGTCCTTATGCCTGTGTTTTTGAAACAGTAACATGCTTGTGAATCACCTGAGGGTCTTGTTAAAATGGAGACTCGGATTCAGTAGTGCTGGGATACTGCCCAAGCTCCAGCGGAGTCAACACTGCGCTGTCCACAAACCTCCTGCAAAGACACAACCCCTATTTGAATACCATGAACTTGCTCTTCCCCCTGTATACGCTGTCTACTCCCCCCTAGACAGAAGTTTGGGGCATAAGATGGATGTAGAAGAAATAGGAGAAGTATTGGAGGAATCCTAAGCCCCGTCCCATCCAAGTCCTTAACCTACAATGACTGTCCTAGAAGCATGCAGCCATGTAAAATGAGAATTAAAGACATGGATGGATACTTTCTGGACATCCCTAGTATATCATTCTATCGCTGCATTTATATCCTTGCTAGCCCAACCTTTATTTAAGCCCTCATTTTCGCCTGGGGTAAGACTCCTCACTGGTGCCCCCACTCCGATACTACCTCTCCAAGGGCAACCTCAGTTCTCTTACAAGGACGATACTTCTAAAGAAGCAAAATGATCTCATGTAAAACAAAGGCTATGGGGCCAGACTGCTGGTGGATTTATATTCCAGTGCTGCCTCTTACTAACTGTATGGCTTTGGACAAGTAACTTAACCTCTCTGTGTATCATTTCCCTCATCCGGAAAACAAGGATGATAATAAAGCCTAACTTGGGTGAGATAAATGAAGAAATGCATGCAAAGTGTTTCTAGAGCTCGGCAAGTACACATTAGCTGGGAGGTTGGCCAAGTCATTCCTGGCTTCAGTACGGTTGGAGTGTTGAGGGTAAGGAGGAAAAGATATAAAGCTGAACAGGTAGGCTGAGGCCAGATCACGGGAGGTTGGGTTCCCTGGGGACAGACTCTGCAATGGAGGAAGCTTACTGGGCGAGCTCTTGGGATCTACACCTATAGAGTAAGGCAAGAAAGCAGGATCTGGCAGTGCAACACAGCCTTTGTCAAAACCACAGGGAGTTCTCTGAGCCTGGTGTGGCCCCTCAGAATTGTCCTCAGAGCAGGTAAAGAAGACAGGTCTTCCTGTATTGACCATTCTTTATCTGCAGGCTGCAATGGTGTGACTTTCGGCCAGAAAGATCTCTTCGGCCCCAAGCAATCTCAAAAAGAGGATTCAGTTGCAAGCTGTCAGTCACCAAGGCTTTTAGCCATTGAGGAGTCCAGGCAATGAGTGCTTGGATCTTGAAGTGGGCGTGGTAGGTGAAGTCTGGGTGGGTAATGCACCACAATCAGTAAAGCATGCTAAGGACTTTGGACTTGACTTAACAGACAATGGAGAATCATTAGAGGGTTTTCCCCGAATAGGGCATGCTGTTAGGCAACTCTCTGCCTTTGTTCAGGTCACTGCATCTACCTGCATGTTTCTTACCTGCATTGGAATCACCTGGGGTGCTTTGGTCACATATTGGAATAGAGGTAAAATGGTTTAATAGTGAACATCCAAGCGTTGGAAACAGACTGACTCTATTTGAATTCTGACATCACCACTCGTTGCGTGACATTGAAAAAGTTCCTTGAATTCTCTGTACCTAAGTTTCCTCAGCTGTGAAATGGGAATGGGGATAATATAATCAATCACCTCACAGTGTTGTATGAAGTCTATGAGTTAATCCACAAAAAGATTTACATTGCCTGTCACACAAAAAGTGCTCAAACAGGGCAGCGCCTGTGGCTCAGTGGGTAGGGCACCGGCCCCAGCCAAACTGCAACAAAAAAATAGTCGGGCGTTGTGGTGTAGTCCCAGCTACTCGGAAGGCTGAGGCGAGAGAATCGCTTATGCCTAGGAGTTGGAGGTTGCTGTGAGCTATGATGCCACGTGACTCTACCCAGGGTGACAGCTTGAGACTCTGTCTCCAAAAAAAAAAAAAAAAAAGATATCTGTGGAATTTTGTTTTCTGATCATTTTTTAAAGTTTTTATTATTTTTTACAATAATAAATGTAATTTTTGTTCACTGCATAAAGATTGCAACAGTTACCCATAATCCTTTTTATGCATGTGTATTTAACATAATAAATTTATTATACCCAAATAAAGTCAATGCCATAAATATTTACTGAGCACCTACTATATGCCAGGCACTATCCTAAGTTCAGGGGATACAGCAGTGAAGAAAACAGACAAACTCTCTGTTTACGCGTAGGTTATATTCAAGTCAGAAGAGGTAACAAAAAATGAAAAATGACATTGTATATTAATGACAGTAAATGTGATGAAGAAAAATAAAGCAGGAAAGAGTCAGGGGAGTGGGATGAGGGTGTTTCAAGATTTGAAAATGGTAAGGGGGCGGGGTGTGCCGGTTCAGGCCTGTAATCCTAGCACTCTGGGAGGCCAAGGCAGGTGGATCGCCTGAGCTAAGAAGTTAGAGACCAGCCTGAGCAAGAGCAAGACCCCATCTCTAAAAAGTAGCTGGGTGTAGTGGCGGACGCCTATAGTCCCAGTTACTTGGGAGGCTGAGGAAAGAGGATCTCTTGAGCCCAGGAGTTTGAGGTTACTATAAACTATGATGCCAGGGCACTCAACAGCAGGGCGACTGAGTGAGACTCTGTCACAAAATAAATAAATAAATAAATAAATAAATAAATAAATAAATAAATAAATAAATAAAAATAAGAAAAGAAAAGAAAGTGGCGAGGAAATGACCCCTGAGGATATCTGAGGAAGAATATTCCAGACAAAAGTAATCATAGAGATCCTCAGTTGGAAACAGCCTCGTTATTCAAAAGACAGTGAAAAGACCACTGCAGCTGGTGTAGAGTAAGCAGGACAGGAAGTGGTAAGTGAGGTCCTTAAGTCTTAAAAGAAAGTAAGGGTGAGTGAGGTGGTGCAGATCTTTTTTCTTTTTCTTTCTTTCTTTCTTTTCTTTTCTTTTTTTTTTTTTTTGAGACAGAGTCTCACTACATCGCCCTCTATAGAGTGCTTTAACATCACTGCTCACACACAGCAACCTCAAACTCTTGGGCTTAAGCAATTCTCTTGCCTCAGTCTCCCAAGTAGCTGGGACAGAAACCCACCAGTGTCTGTGGTGGGTTGCACTCGGTCGGTGCATGTGGCTGGTGCTGTAACCACTGTGCTACAGGCGCCAAGCTGGTGGTGCAGATCTCATATGTCTTTGTAGGTGCTGTAAGAACTTTGGCTTTTACTCTGGGATGAGCATCTTTAAAAATGTAGGTGGTTTCTAGTTTTTGACTATAAAAAAATCACGCTTTTCGGGCAGCGCCTGTGGCTCAACGAGTAGGACGCCTGCCCCATATACTGAGGGCTGAGGGTTCAAACCCGGCCCAGCCGAACTGCATCAAAAATTAGCCGGGCGCTGTGGCGGGCGCCTGTAGTCCCAGCTACTTGGGAGGCTGAGGCAAGAGAATCGCTTAAGCCCAAGAGCTGGAGGTTGCTGTGAGCTGTGACTTCACTGCACTCCACCGAGTGCGATAAAGTGAGACTCTGTCTCCACACACAAAAAAAAAAATCATGCTTTTCACATAGTATCTCATCATATTTATAATTTATCACATTTGTAGAATGTTGCATATAACTTTTAGGTAAAGAAATTGCAATATTTAAGTTTCTTCTATGAATATAAATTTCTATATCTAAAATTACAGGGTCAAATATGTATTTAAATTTATGTTGACAAATTATTTTGTCATAGACTTGCTAGAATTTGCTGTTGTTATTTTAAGTAATGATCTGATAGTAGAAATAATGAATACTATGCAATTTTAATTTGGCTAAATATTTATTTTCTAGTAACGTTTCATGGTTTTTGTGAAGCAAAAAAAAAATCATGCTTTCAGATTTGTCTACATAAATCTCTGTTCACATTTCTAAACACTTTACTAGAAAAAATTCCTAGAAGTTAAATTTCTTGGCCACAGTCTAGGAATAATTTGAGGCTTTGGTTGCATATTGCCAAAGGACTTTCCAGAAAGCCCATATCCACTTATAATGTAATATGGATCAACAAATATTTAGTGCACGTCTACTATGTGCCAGACACAGTCTAAGGCAGTGTTTTTCAACCATTTTTATTTCACAGCACACTTGAACCTATAGTTAAAGTTTGTCTGTGGCACACTTAAATTGTTTTGATCAAAGAAAAGAGTAAAAAGAAGAATGTACTTAACTGTGCTTTGAATTTCTTTCAAAAATAATGTAATTAATGACCTTCAAGGTTTTTGCGGCACACCTAAGAGCCTCTCGGGGCATACCAGTGTGCTGCCAATGAAAATCAATCAGATGAAAATCACTGGCATAAATTTCAGGGATTGATTTGAAACCAAAGAGCACATAAAAGGAAACTCTCACATTCTGAGAAAGGCTTTTTAATCAGGCACACTCTTGCTTATTTCCAGATAACTAGAAAACTGCCACCCAGTATGAAGCTTTTCCAGCCAGAATTAATTTCTGACATGATCCAAAATTATGGGATGTTTTTTCCTCAACAACATCAATGTCTCAGTGTTCCATAATAGCCCACCTTATTTCACGTCAACCCTAGTTTGAAAGCACTTATTTTCCAAAGTGTATCACTTCTTAAACTTTTACATTGCACAACTTTTCTACTCTCTGTGTGAAGCAGGTTTTCATTAATCCATTATTCCTACAAGGGGACACAGAGATAAAGCAGAATAGACACTGGACTGTGATGAATGAGAATTATAAATCTCCCTTAGCCCTTGATAAAAACTTTTCACACATTTAGTAGTGGTTACCTTTAGGGCTTTAATTATCTTCTGTATCTTTCCTTAGTTTGAATTTTCTAACACGAAACAAATATAACTTCAAAAAAAAAATCTGGCAGGGGTTATCTGGGTGAAGAGCTAATAGCTTGTTTTTATATTTTTACTTTATATCTTGGTTTATTAGGAAAAAAAAACTGGTAAATATTTTATCATTTAGAATTGTCTCTAGTTTTGTAAAACAAAATCTGTGTGTGTATTGCATGTAACGGCAAGAATATAAACCAACCCGCTAATGTATGGGTCTGATTTAAAGATTATTTGGGGAACTGGGAGAGGGAGAAATGAACTTCCCTTTTTTACTTTATACACTTACATATTTTTTATATGTGAACATATATTGTGAACATGTATTATCATTTTACATGTTTTCAGAAAAGAATAAGCCATTTCTCCCCAAGGTAAAAGTGATATGTGCTCATTGTAGAAAATGTAGAAAAGTGTAAGGAAGAAATTCTCAGTCACAGTGGTTAACATTTCAGCTTATTTCTTTTAAGATTTCCTTTCATGTATTTTTTTGTTGATATGATTGAATTTACACTATATGTAGTTTTGTATCCCGTTTTTCACTCTTCAGATTAAAACACAAACATTTCCCCATGTCATGATGATATCTGGATGGTCATTTTATGATTTTATCACAATTCACATAGATTAGCCATTTTAGTTGAAGTTGGACATTTAGGTTGTTTCTATTTTTTCCATATTAAATATGAATCTCTGATGAGCAGCTTAGTAATGAAATCTTTGTCTGCATTTCTAAGTGTTTCCCTGGGATAGATTTCTAAAAGCAGAATTACTGGGTCAAAGTGTAGATTTCTACAAGTGAGATTAATGAATATATTTTTATGGATAACAAAAAGGTTTATACCAATTTCTACTCCCCCCAGTAGGCTATTAAAGCTTCACTGCTCTCTTGCTAACAGTGTGTAACCTTTTTTCCCTTTTATCTTTGCCATAGGAAAGCAGGTGACATTGATAGCTCCACGTTTTTCCTTTTTATTACCAGCAAAACTGAATATTTTTCAAATGATTATTTACCATTAATATACCTTTTTGTGTTTCTTCCATTGATTGGTAAGAATTTATGGATTTTCTTATCAATTAAAATGAACTTGTAAAGGATATTAAATCTTTGTGGTATTAGTTGCAAATTAAAATATTTTTCACAAGTTTGTTGGCTTTTAAACGTGTGTTGGCCATACTTGGGTTTTTTTTAAAAAGGACGATTAGATTCTAATTACAGCTGAGTGCCCTCAGTTTGAGCCTGTTTCCCCACGATTAAATTGAAAAGGTTTGACAAGAGAACTGGACCGGCCTCAGTCAATCCTAAATTTAGCTGAGAGAAAAATGTGTACTCCGATATAAGGACTGTTTGGCTCATTACACTTTAAAATGATTTAAGAAGATGGGGTGGGGGCACGGATGGAAGCACTTTTGCCAAAAATTTTTAGAATTTTGAGGTAAGGAGCCAATTCTCCCTCACGTCTTCTTGTGTGTTGGGAAGGAATTGTAAATTATGTGCAAGCCAACAGTACTCTTGATGGAAAAGTACTGCTCTGGGCAGCAGATGTGTGCATGGCTTGGTTTTAATTACATTTTCCCCTCTCTCTATTCTTTCTTCTACTCCCTTCCTCCTGCCACAAGAAAAAGAGGGGCTAGGATAGGATGCAACAACCCTTAACTAGGTGGAGGCCTTTCCTGTGCAGCCTGTTAGCATATCAAAGACCCGATGAAATACCCAGGAAAGGAAGGGACCTTCCTTTGGAAGCTTAGGCTCCTTCTAAACTACCGCCTTTGTCTGGGCTCCAGTTCAGGGTTATTGTGACTGCCAAGGGTAGCTCGACAGACTTCACATAGAAGAACGCTGCCAAAAAAAAAAAAAAAAAGTTTGAACATTATTCTGATTTTAAAAATGTGCAACAAGAGAACGTGGCTTGCTGATGCTTACTGACTGAGCAAATCTGTGATCGCAAAAGGGTTTATTTTTGGAAAACGAACCCCAAGTAAATTGGGAGGCCGGATTCGTTTCCCCTGATAATAGGAAGAGTTGTGCAGTGACTTCAGCAATGCCGTGGGTGCCCGCCCCATAGCATCTGGGGGAGAATCCAAGAAGGGCCGTCAAAGAGAACAAGGGGGGGGGGGGGGTCCCGAAGTGTAGTCTGGGGCTCTAAGATGGAAAATTGAGTTCGAGGAATGAGTTTGCTGTCTTCTAAAACAGCTTTTGTGGCTTTGTGGTCCCGAAGGGTGACGGAGAAAAATGAGGAGCTTCCTGACGGGAGATGAGGGAAGGAGAAGCCTGAAGCCAGAGAAAAGGAGTCCGCGTTTGGCGCGCATCAGGTGGCAGAGGGGGCCTCCCACACGATCTGGCCAAGCCAAGGCTCGCCCCAGCGGGTAGGTCTGCGAAGAGCAGGGGGCGGGGCAGGTGCCGAGGAGGGCTGCACGCTGCGTCGCGGGCAGTTAGAGGATGGCGCAAGGGTGGCGTGAGGCTGGGCCTAGCAGGTAGAGGTGAGCGGTGGGCAGCTCTCGGCGCCCGGAAGCCGAAGGCGGGCGGAGGAGGGAAGGAGGGAGCGAGACTCTGGTGGGAACGTTGGAGGCCTGAGCCCAGCGGAACGGAATGAGCAGGGCGGGGCGCTTCGGGATTGCGGGGGGCGGGGCGCTTCGGGGGCTGCGGCGGGCGGGGCTTGGAGGCTCCGCCTCCTTCCCGCTAGTCCTCATCCGCCGCCGAGCTCCGTGCGCGCCACTCGCTCTCGGAGAGGGAGGAGAAAGCGGAGAGTTCCGGAGCCCTGCCTAGCCCGGCCTAACCTTTGCTCTAGAGATCATGGCTGCCGAAGATGTGGTGGCTACAGGCGCCGACCCCAGCGAGGTGGAGGGCGGCGGGCTGCTGCAGGAGATTTTCACATCGCCGCTCAATCTGCTGCTGCTCGGTCTCTGCATCTTCCTGCTCTACAAGATCGTGCGCGGGGACCAGCCTGCGGCCAGTAGCGACAACGACGACGACGAACCGCCCCTGCTGCCCCGCCTCAAGCGACGCGACTTCACCCCGGCAGAGCTCCGGCGCTTCGACGGCGTACAGGACCCGCGCATACTGATGGCCATCAACGGCAAGGTGTTCGACGTGACCAAAGGCCGCAAGTTCTACGGCCCTGGTACGGCGGCTGGCGAGGGGAAGGCGGAGACAAAAGAAGGGGGCCCCAGCTCTGGGCTGGGCAGGGGAGAAGCCGACGGGGAGCGGGGCGTCCTAAGTGGAGGGAGAAATGGCGGCGAGCCAGGGAGGGCGGGCAGGCGGAAAACCAGGAGGCTCCCAGGGCGGGCAGGGGACAAGAGGAGGTCTAGGGGAGCGCGGGTCACTGGGGGCCATAGACTCCTGGCCCGCGCTGACAGAGCTGGGATGGGGGTGGAGGAAGAATGTTGAGGCACTTAAAGGTGGCGGGGGATAGGATGGGGATGAGTCCGCGGGGCTGGAAAGGGGGCCCCAACAGAGCACTGGGTGTTGGAGTTTTTGAAGGTCGTGGATTTGGGGATTCCTGGAAGGAGGGAGTGGTGGCGGGTTTGAGGAAAGGAAATGAGGGTGTCGAGAGAGAGAGAGAGAGAGAGAGAGAGAGAGAGAGAGAGAGAGATGGAGGAGGAGCGCGGGAACTGAGACGGTCCGGACTTAAGACACGAAGGCCAGCGACGCCCAGGGGTAGCCTTGGTGGTATGTGAGTGTGTGGGAGAAAGAAAGCTGGGATGAAATTAGCAGCAGGTAGGAAGGAGCGTGGTGCCTCGTGGATAGTGATGTGTGTGCGCTGTGAGTGCATGCGCGTTGTGTGTATGTTCAGTGTATGTGCTTCGTCAGGGGTGTGTGTGCGCGCGCGCGCTTTCAGTGTGGTGTGTATCAGGTATGTGTGTGCCATGTGTTTGGTATGTGTGCGTGCGTACTGCGTGCGGCGGACGGGGAAAGGCTGGAAGCTGAACAAGGGAAGCTCCGCAGGGGGAAGAGAACTGGTTGAGAAAAGAATAAGGGTTGAATGTGATGGACACTGGTAACGTGGCAAACTGCTTGAATAATATTAGCAAGAGAAAAAAACGAGAAGCCAAAAAATAAAACTGGAGAGAGGGAGAAGTGGGAGGATCCTGAGAAACAAAAGGGCTGTGAGGCTCCTGGGTGAGGGGATATCAGGAAAAGCCAACCAGAGGAGAAATGAGGGATAGATGGCAGTGGGGCTGCTGGAGGGGGCAGAGGTGCGGTTTTCGCACACCTGGTTGCTGGTTAGAATCACCTGATGCCTCTGAGGAAAAAATACAGATTCCCAGCCTAGTTAGCTACCATCACCACAGATGAGATCTGAGATCCAGGAATCTGCATTTGAACATGCTCCCCCAGCATATTTGAGAAGCAGCCAGGTTTGGAAAGTTCTACTTGATAGAATACTAGGAGAGGAAGAAGAAGAGATTTTAGCTCTTCCAATGTGGACTCCAAACACAGGGAGCTCAGGGGGTGTCCACATGAATAACAGTGTTCTCTTCACACTGGTGGGAGAAGGGGTTGGAGTACAGAAGGCAGCAAACCACTCAGCCCTGCACCTTTCTTTTCCTCTCGCAGTCCAACTAATTAAAATCAAATGTGTTCCTAAGGAATTCCTAGGAAGTCCTAGTTTTTTCTTGCGAACATTTTAGAATGCCTACTTTTTGTAAGCATGTAACTATCAAAATAATTTATCAAAACTTGTTGTTACTGAGTTAAACCGTAAAGTAGTCAACGTGTGTGGGGCATCGTATTTTCAAAGTCATTGAGAGGAATGTTGGCCTATGTCCACACCAAACTGGGAGTCAGGCAATCTGCATTCTAGTCCTGGTTGGGTTACTGACCAGCTGTGTGACATTGTGCAAAGCTTTGTTCTTTCTGTGCCTGCCTTAGTTTCCCTCTGAAAAGTGATGAAGATAGCCCATTGTGAGTTCTCCAAGTCTCTACCCTGTACTATCATTCAGTGAGCCCATGAATATGTGACAATATCACAGTTGGAAACAATACTTAAAAAGTTATGTATTCAAGTGCCTATTCTATGTAAAGAACTGTTGTAGGTGCTGGGAATACAGCAGTGAGCAAAACAGACATAATCTCTGTTCCCGGAGCTTACATTCTAGTGAATATACATTGTGATGAATAATATATATTCTCCAAAGATTTTAGAGTTCTCCAGGAACCTTGTTTAAGTATTCCATGAGATTTGCTAGGTAAAGACCCACTCTTAACAAGCCACTGACCATAATTTCTGAAATGATAAAGGTCCAAACGATTTAAATTTGCCGATTTTCAAGCACTAGGTGCTACCATTTCCACTGGAGATGTACATTTGTGAAAAATGTATGGTTTGTTTGCTTTTTCTAGTGGAAATGACAGCATATAATGATTAAAAACAACCATTTTTCCTTGGAATTTTTTTTTTTTGAGGCAGATTCTCACTCTGCCCAGGCTAGAATAACATGGCATCAGCCTACCTCACAGCAACCTCAAATTCCTGGGTTTAAGTGATCCTCATGCCTCAGCCTTGGCAACATCTCGGACTATAAGCACTGTGACAACACCTGGCTATTTTTTTTCTATTTTAGTAGAGATAGGTCTCAGTATGGCTTGGGCTGGTCTTGAACTCCTGAACTCAAGTGATTCTCCTGCCTTAGCCTTATAGAGTGCTAGGATTACAGCATGAGCCACTGTATCCAGCCTTTTCTTTGGAATCTTAATTACTTTTAAAAGTTGATCATAGAATTCATCTAGTTTATAAAAAATTTCTTGGTGGATTGAGGTTTCAGGTGATCGGGGCATATTGAAACTTGATCCATTCTCATACTTGGTATAGTGTGTGTTTACTTACACACTTTCTCACGTCATGGTTGCTATTCACTCTACCTTTGGGAAAACAATACAATATTTAAAGTACATAGGATTCTCTTCATTTGCTTGTGCAATATTTAAGTAAGTCTAAACATCTGCTTTAAGTACCTACAGAATTGATTCACTGTTCTCTTAGACAAAAGAATGGTATAATACCATATATAATAGCATTCTAAATTTTATAGTTAATTTTGCAATATTGACTCAGCCTTTTTTGCATGAAAATTTTAATATTTTAAGTCTTCTCCTTAATACCAAAACCAGGATGATTAAGTTTATCACCTTTGTGCTAGCTCTTTATTTATTGACAGTGAGGGTTACGTAACGTGTGGATAGATTTTTGAACCACTAATACTCTTATAAAAAATGATTTCTCCTGCAGATGCCATGAGTTAATGTTTAATAGAGTCTTGCAACCAAAGATCTCTGTAAGATAAATTTGACTCATTAAAAACATTACAGAGTACATTTATAAGGAAATATTTTCATTTACACATTAGTGCTTTTTAAGAAACTATGACTCACTGGTGTAGCCCCGTTACCTATAACATAGGCCCCGGGTTCAGGGTCCTAAATTTGAATTCTAACCCATGGGCTTGGTATTGTCTAGTATGATCCCCTACTATCATTACCCCCTCCCCCTAGAGGTCACCATTTATGACTTTTTAGCTATTTGGTAATCACAAGAGATTGAAGAATGTGTATAGCATTTTGACTTAGTGTTAATCATTTAACAGTTTAATGACAGCAGATCTTTCATATCCCTTACATAACAAAATATCAACATCCTTGTGGTCTCTGAGTGGAATTTGGTATTCAGAAAGGGGGCTTTGTATGTTGATGGGTAAGCATATCAGTTTCTTTATATGAACCACAGAGAAATTAGTATTCTAATAAAGAATTGGTCTTTGATTTTGTTTTGTTTTTAAAGAGGGGCCCTACGGGGTCTTTGCTGGAAGAGACGCATCCAGGGGCCTTGCCACATTTTGCCTGGATAAAGAAGCACTGAAGGATGAGTACGATGACCTTTCTGACCTCACTCCTGCCCAGCAGGAGACTCTCAGTGACTGGGAATCTCAATTCACTTGTAAGCATTTTTAACATTGTGCTAGGATCAGATTTCTACCCGTAATGAGGATTCATGGCAAGACAATAGCTATTACTAAGCAGCTTTGAAACTTAGGCACATTTTGATAGGCTCCTGAATCTTGGACAGATCAAGTTCATGGCTTGAAGTAATTGCAGAAGTGCTGAGTCACTTGCTATGCATACCAATTTTTAGCTAGCTATCTATGGAAACTTGCATTTCTGGTTTTGATTTTAAGATTTTTGAGAGATTTGCACGGATTCTGTACTAGGATTTAGTGCTTGGTGTGTAGGGGAAATGATAGTGGCCATCTTGGCTACAAAAAGGGAGTTTCATAAGCCCTCTCTTGTAGCACTTGCCATTTAAAAGCAGCCCACATATCTGTTGAAGAATGGGAGACTTGTATTCTGCAAAACAGCTTCTTTTTGAATCAAATAGAGCCTAACTATGGGCCTTATCTACAAATGCTTATAATCTGCACAGCAACAATGGTGTCTGCATTTTTTAAAAAGAAAAAAGGAAGACACTTATTTCTGGCTTATGCTATGGGTTAAGGTCTTTGGACGGAAGTAGGAATGAGGGGTTAAGTTCAAATTTTGAGAATTCAGGAATTAGCTTCTGCCAAACCTAAATGTTTAGTTATTACTTTACCAATATTTTACTTTCAAGAATTTCAATAATACTCTTTCCCAGCTTTTATGAAACAGTATATAGAGACAATGACCATTTCTTTGAGGAAGATTTTTTTCATGTAAAATGTAGTTTTCTATGTGTTATTCTCCATAATCAGTTAAATATTACATGCTCTTTTGACTATATCCAACCATTTTATTTGAAAATAATGCTGGCTTGAGAGAGAGTTCTAGATTAATAAATAGCCAGATGTCATTCTGCCTTTGAGTTTGAGTCTCAAGCAGACTAAGCATAGCTTTCAAGTTTAGAGGCAAATCTTTATACTTCAAAAACATAGTTCAGCCACCTAACATAGTTCCTAATTTTTTGCATCCTGAGCATGCCTTTGTAAACATAGACTCTTCTGCACGCATATGAAACCAGTGAGTTGTAATTTATAATTTACAAGGCTCTGTTTTCCAGTGATTGCTTTCATCTGTTGAAAAAGCATGAATTTTCACCACCTTAAACTAAGGCTAGCCCCAAACCCTGTTGTGACACCTCAACACATTCCACTTAGGTGTGCCTTCCCCTTAAGGCAGGTTTTCCAAGGTGGCACCCAGCTCTTATTTGTCTTGCATAGTTCTAATTCTTTCCAACCATTATTTCACACAAAAGCAGCTCTGGTTAGACAGGTTGGTTACTCTTCTAAGTCCTACTCATATTCAGAAAGGATAGGTCTTCTTGGCTTCTGACACTGAGATCCTGCATTAGTTTGGCTGTAATAATGTGGTTGTTTACTGACTTAATGTCTTCCCAAATCTTTTGAATTCTGGTTTACACTCTTAAATCTCTTTTCTCCAACATCTCCAGTCTGCTGGCACCTTTACCCCTTGTGTTGGCTACCCATAGAGTTTTCTCCATGATGGGGGAAAAAAGTTCTGTCTCCTGCTGTGTCTCCATCCACTAGACCAGCGGTTCTTAACCTGTGGAAGGTTCTTAAAGGGTTTCGGCATTAGGAAGGTTGAGAACCACTGCAGTAGACTATTATTCCTTCCCCTCACTGTCAAACTTCTAAGATGTTGTTGCTCCAACCACTGCTTCATTTTCTGCCTATACCTCCTTTCCTATGGCTTCTGTGCCTATAATTGGATAAAACTCTCAAAGGTTTCAGGGAAACCTATTTTTTTCCTTGCCAGCACCAACTTCACTTGCCCATTCCTGTAGATTTCCTCTCATGTGATTCTCCAGAGTGGTTTCCCCTCCAGAGTCTCCATTTTTTTTTTTTTTTTTGAGACAGTCTCACTATGTTGTCCTTAGTAGAGTGCTGTGGCATCACAACTCACAGTAACCTCAAACTCTTGGATTTAAGCGATTCTCTTACCTTAGCCTCCCAAGTAGCTGGGACTGCAGGTGCACGCCACAGGCCATGCTAATTTATTTTTTTTGTTGTTGTGGTTGTCGTTGTTGTTTGGCAGGCCTGGGCTGGGTTCTAACCTGTGAGCCATTGTGTGTGTGGCCGGCACCCTAGCCACTGAGCCCAGAGTCTCCATTTTGGTTCATGGAATCTGCAG
This sequence comes from Arctocebus calabarensis, assembly GCA_963573935.1. Classification (NCBI taxonomy): domain Eukaryota; kingdom Metazoa; phylum Chordata; class Mammalia; order Primates; family Lorisidae; genus Arctocebus; species Arctocebus calabarensis. Next base: position 21,291 of record CAUYON010140921.1, read on the forward strand.
TTTTTACTTACTGACTCATGCTTCATCTTGCTTTCAAAATATCTCATATCCTCCCCTTTTCATTCCCATGGATACCTCTCCACTCCTGTGTTTCCTTTGCATCTGGATCTACATGCTAGCCTTCTGGTTGCCCTTTGTCTAATTTGTCTTTACTGAAATCTGCCCTGTACACCACATTGGTAATGTTGCTAAAGCACAATTTTACTTTGTTATTTCTTTGCTGATAAGCTTCCAGGGCCCTTTGCCACATAGAAGATAAGTCCTAACTCCTCAGGCTGCCTCTTTGGAGTTTTCATAATATTTCCCCAGACTATTTAGCCAACCTTATCTCCTACCACTTCCAGATGCCAACTCTGCTCCTGCCAACTTGGTTTCTTTATTGCTTCCCAGATGTTCAGTCTCACTTATATGCATGTGCATGTGGTGTTTGCATTTTCTGGAAATCTTCCCTTTCCCAAATCCTTCTATACAGTTTTCCAAAATGTATTCTTCCATGAAGTGTTCCGTAATCCTTCTAACTCATCACATGCCCTTGCCCTTCAAAACAATCGTCTACATGCAAACACAGTTCTTTTTTGTTTGTTTTTAGAGACAAGGTCTTGCTCTATTGCTCAGTCTGGAATGTGTGGTGCAATCTTAGCTCACTGCAGCCTGGGCTCACTGATTCCCCCTGCCTCAGCCTCCCCAGTAGCTGGGACTATAAGCATGCACAATCATGCCCAGCTAATTTTTCTTTTTTTTTTTTTCTTTAGTGGAGATGAGGTCTCACTATGTTGCCCACGCTGGTTTTAAATTCCTAGCTTCAAGCAATCCTCCCAACATAGCCTCCCAGAATATGGCAGCATGAGCCACTATGCCCAGCCCCACAGTTTATTTTACGATTACGTTGCACACTCATTGCCAGACATTGCTACCTGTTTTATATTTCTGTATTCTGAATAAAGCTCTCATTTCCTATTGATAAGCACTAGGGTGTAAACCACCTTTGCATGCTTCAAGAAGCCTAACACATTGCCAAGTATATTGTAGGCCTTTAATAAATGCTTTCAAATGAAATGTGGTGGTGGTTTGTTTTAGAAGGCATGAGAATGACCATTTGTGTTTTCTTCTCTACCTCCAGTCAAGTATCATCACGTGGGCAAACTGCTGAAGGGGGGTGAGGAGCCCACTGTGTACTCAGATGAAGAAGAACCAAAAGATGAGAAAGCTCGGAAAAATGATTAAAGCATTCAGTGGAAGCATATCTATTTTTGTATTTTGCAGAATCATTTGTAACATCCCAGTCTGTCTTTAAAACATGGTGATTTCAATATTTAGAAAAGTTTTGAACTTGCTGTAAATTTTTTAATTAACATCACTAGTGACACTGATAAAATTAACTTCT
>CAUYON010140922.1:0-20258 GCA_963573935.1 Arctocebus calabarensis
ATAAATTAGATTCATATTAGGGCTGAGTACATTGGATACTTTTTCTTCCATTCTTGAGATACTTTGCTAAGAAGAATATGTTCCAGCTCCATCCATGTAAACACAAAAGAGGTAAAGCCTCCATCTTTCTTTAAGGCTGCATAAAATTTTATTGGAACACAGACATGCTCATTTGGTATGCAATATCTATGATTGCTTTTTAGCTACAAGGTTGAGTTGAACAGTTGGCAACAGAGATTGAATATCTTGCAAATCCTTTGATACTTACCATCTAGTTTGCTGACTCCTGCCTAGGCATACACCTTCCCATTACTTGGTATAGATCTAGGTACAATTTTTTTTTTTTACAAATACTTTCTGGTTAGATTAATAGATTATTTGTAGCTGTCAAGCATAGCCATTGTCCTGTTAGTAGGAGATAATCCTTGGATTATTTTTAAGCTTAGCATTTTAAAGAATCTGCTGAAATTTGTGAGCACTGTTGATATACAAATAATTTTCTTGGTTTTTTTTTTTTTGGTGGATCAGTGTGAATTCATTACACCTGTGTAACTGTGCAGAAGTTTCAAAGGGAGAGAAAATGTTCCAATGCACAGGGTAGAGGGAAAGGATTGAATAGAACCTTGATTGCTCCCATTCCAGAATGTGTCATCTGGATTGCTGCTGCTCTTATCCTTCTCTAAACGCACTTCTGCTGTGAATTTCTCTCCCAACTCTGTGCTCGTAAATGCGTGAAGAAAAGCAATGAACTCAGAAGTCCCTTTTAACCATTTCCCTCTCGCTGGAATTTAACAGCACAAATGTAATTGCTGTGTGATTCTCTGGGATTCAGGAAGTGTCAGGATGAAAAGAGGAGTCAGACAGTGTCCATCTTCCCCCTAAATCTCTGAACAATACCCAGGATAATGTTTAAATAAATGTGGGGCAAGATTCTCTCTCTGATTCCTTGTAGGTGTAGGATCCTTATCTTATTCTGGGAACTCTACTGAGTATTATTAAAATTTGAAAGAAAATAGATGCAACTGATTCTCCAGATACATTTTTTTAAAATTAAAGTGAGAATTATAATGAAAGAAGCCATGTCCTTCCCTAAAGATAAGGACAGGGCAATGTTGTAGATATTCCAGGGAACAGAAAGAAAAAAGAAAAACAGGTCTAGGCACATCTGTAGGAAAAGTCAACAATTTCTACTTTGATTTACTGAGTGTCTAAAGCTGGCTTATAAATATTTTTTTGAACTATGGATGCAAAATATCATGAATAGAAATTGCTTTAACCTAAGGTAGACTTATAATCTTTGATTATCTCATTTTATTTATATGATCAATATAGAAGGAATTGACAAAGTCCTCCTTGCGTTCTTAGGGCTTTGATCATCCTAAGGAAATACAGCAATGATAAAGCCAACAGTACTTTCTTTTGAGGATTTATAATCTAGTATGGAAGTCTATAAAAATAGCTATGTATAAAAAAAACCCCAGCAGTCTAATTTAATTGCCACACATAGTTTAAATGGGTAGTAAAATCCAGAGGAATACAGAATTAATGTGAGATGGAAATAATGCAGGATTTTTTTTAAAATATTGGATTTAGGCCTTGGAATAATAAGACGGGAGGAGGAAATCCCAGTAGATGTAATAATGTGAGTAAATGTAAGGACTTATGTCAAACAATTATACATGCTTGGATTATAGAGAATCAGTTGCTGGGCAAAGAGATAGGAAACGTCACCCAGGATCTCAAACATTAGTGTAAAATCTTTGGACTATTAATTTGTAGGGAATGGAGAATCATTAAGGTCTTGAGGACTGAATTGGCATACTTGAAACTTCTCTGTAAGATTGAGATGGTAGCTGTGAATGTGGTTGATTGCAGAGATGAGAAATTGGAGGTATAGAGGCCACCTACAGGGGAAGTATAATGCTCCAGGTAAAGAGGATTGTGGTTATAAGAATGAATTTGTATGCCGATGTGCGAGGCAGTCTTGTGTCTGATTATGTGGAATTAATTTACAGAGGGGGCTGTGATACAGAGAGACTTGCAGTAATGTATCCCACTTCTGACTGCAGCCATGATAGACACGCTCATGACAATGCATTAGTCTAAAAAGAAACATATTTCCAGCCTTCTATACTGATTTGTGTCTGTCAGACCCTTTAGAATCTAATTCAAGAATGTCCCACCTCCAAGAAAAATGTTTTAGCTACCTGAATAGATCTGTGTACATCTGTGAAGCAATTGCTATAGAACTAATTATAGAAAAATGGTAGAAGAAAATGTAGTCTTTTTTAAGCCTTTGTTGTCCACTAAATATTCTAGTACAGTGGTAGGAATACAATAAGTGATACTATGTGGGTACAAAATACACTACCCAGAGAGGCAACCTCTGAAACAATAGGTCATATACACATCAAAACTAACTGCCTAGAATGAGGAGTTGTGGAGAGAGGAGGTGTGGGAAATAACCATCACTAAGGTCACAGAGGTGACCACTAGGTCCACCTGGACATAGGCCAAAGACCCAAATTTCAGCAACATTACAATAGTGAAAACAGGCTCAATGAATGATGACATCAAGGCATTTTGGGCAGGTGTGACAAAGTTGGTTCGAGTTGCCTGGTGACAGAGCTGAGACATAGAAGGGGACGGCACACACAGGTTAATTCTGGGTGAGTTTAGTCAAAGTTGAAGACTTTTTATTCATCCATGGCTTAACAGGAAAACTATTTGGGAAGACAAATTGCCCTGATTTGGGACATTAGAGAGTGATAGAATGTCACTGGGCTCTCTTCACCCTGGGCTCTCAGAAGCTCCTTAGAAGAATGTGACTGAAGATCAGGCAACTTTCTAAAATTCAGTCTTTCCTGGTACTGCCTACGAGACTGAGGCTACTTCACACACATACATACAAGTTTGCTTTTACTTAAAAGGTGCAAACTATGTAAAAAGTATCTACCTTTACCATACACATCACTTAATGTTGAAACGTTATAAGCATTCCTACTAAAATTAGGGAAAAAAGAAGTATGTCTATTATGACTGCTACTATTCAACATCATAAGGGGGGGTTCTAACAAAAAATAAGTAATATCTACTGGAACAAAAAGATACAGTGATATTATTGGGATTTATATTAAAATCTAGGTAGTTTTTCAGGCAACCTTCTTTGAGTGTCCCATTAGAACTCTAAAATTGAGCAACACAGGGAGGTTCTTGTTTCTTGTTTCTTTTTCTTTCTACCTTTCTATGTACCAGTGATAGTTACAAATATGGAGAAAGTTATAACAATTACTGAGGGACATAAAAAAATAATAAAATTATCATATTTATTGTTGAGAAGATGCAATAAATTAATCTAAAAGTTTAGTTTAATCCCAAATAAATTTCTATAGAACTTGACAAGTTGATTTTCAAATTATTGTAGAATAAAAATGTATAAGAAAAGATCAGCTTTTTTTTTTAAGAAATTAATTCTTAATTTTGTATGGAACCAGAAAAAATTCCATATAGCTAAGACAATTCTTAGTAATAAAAACAAGACCAGGGGTATTAGCCTATCGGACTTTAGGCTGTACTAAAAGGCCGTAATGATCAAAATAGCATGGTATTGGCACAAAAATAGAGACATTGACATCTGGAATTGAACAGTACACCATGAGATGAAACTAAAATCTTACAGCCACCTGATCTTTGATAAACCAAGTAAGAACATTCACTGGAGGAAAGAATCCCTATTTAACAAACAGCACTGGGAGAACGGGATATCCACATGTAAAAGCTGAAACTGGACCCTCACATTTTTCCACTTACCAAAATTGATTCAAGATAGACAATAGATCTATATCTAAGGCACGAATCAAAAAAAATCCTCGAAGAAAGTGTGGAGAAACACTTGAAGGTGTCAGCTTGGAGGAAGACTTTATGAAGAAGACTTCAGTGGAAATTGCAACAACAAAAATAAACAAATGGGATTTAATGAAACTGAAAAGCTTCTAAGGAGACAACAACCAAAGCAAATAGACACTCTACACAATAGGAAAAGATATTTTCATATTATGAATCGAACAAAAGCTTGATAACAAGCATCTACAGATAACTCAAAGTAAGCAACAAAAAAGAGCTAAGAATCTCTTATATCAATGGGCAAGTGAGATGAATAGAAACTTCTCTAAAGAAGACAGAGGAATGGCTAACAAATATATGAAAAAATGCTCATTGTCCCTAATTATCAGAGAACTGTAAATCAAAACCACCCTGAGATATCACCTATCCCCAATGAGAATAGCCCACATCACAAAGTCTCAAAGCTGCAAATTCTGGCATGGTTGTGGAGAGAAAGGAATACTTTTACACCCCTGGTGGGAGTGCAAACTAATACAACCCTTTGGGAAGGAGACTCCTCAAAGAATTCAAATCAGACTTCCCATTTTATCCTGAAATCCCATTATTAAGCATCTACCCAGAAAAAAAAATCATTTTATCATAAAGACATTTGCATTAGACCAGGGGTCTCAAACTACGGCCTTTGGGCCATATGTAGCAGTGTGAATTGTATTTGTTCCCATATTTGTTTTTTACTTTAAAATAAGATGCAGTGTGCATAGGAATTTGTTCATAGTTTTTTTTTAACTATAGTCCGGCCCTCCAACGGTCTGAGGGACAGTGAATTGGCCCCCTGTTTAAAAAGTTTGAGGACACCTTCACTAGACTGTTTATTGCAGCTCAATTTACAATTGCCAAATTGTGGAAACAACCTAAAGGACCACCAATCCAGGAATGGATTAATAAACTGTGGTATATGTATACCATGAGATACTATTCAGGCACTAAAAAGGATGGTAAGTTTACATGTTTTGTATTAATTTGGAAGGAGTTGAAATACATTCGTTTTAGTAAACATCACAAGAATGGAGAAGAAAGAATCCAATGTACTCAATTCTGATATGAGAAGAATGATGCTAGTGCATGGTGGGGGATGGGGGAATGGGCAAGTGGAGAGAGGGAAGGTGGGAGGCAGTGGGGGCCACAGTGTGTGACACATCTCTGGGGGGCGGGACATGATTATTTGTTGGACTTTATCCAACAAATGCAAGTTCTGGTAACTTGGCTCTTTGTACCCTCAATGATTATGGAACGATTAAAAAAAAAAAGGAAATAATGATAGGGATATGTCATATTAGACATCAAAATAAGTTGTAAAGCAATAGTAATGAATAAGACATGTCTTTGGAATGGAAACAGATAAAATAGATAAGTAAAACTCAAAAGAATCTGGAGATAAACCAGAGATCAATCGATAATAAAGAAGGCACTTCTTGTAAGTAAAGATAGAGCTTGGAGCAATTGGCAGCCATCTGAGAAAAAATAAAATTCTATCTGTATTTACAACAGTGTATATAATAAATTCCAGGAAAATTAAAGATAAAAATATAAACAGCATTATTATAAAAGAAAAAAATAGGAAAAATTAAAAATAACTATTGGGACAGGGAAGATTTTAAGTTAGACACAGAATCTATACAAATTATCTATCAAAAGACATCCTTAACTAAGATTATAGGCAACAACATATATATTGCAATTATTTTCTTCCAGTCTAGCAGATAAATACTTAAAATATGTAGTTTCTAAAATTAATGAAAATAGAAGACATTGAAGGAAAAAAATAAGAGGTATTCACAGAAGAAATGCAAATGACCCAACATACACACACAAATGCAAAACATCACTAATAATCAGAGAAATAAAAATTAAATAACAGTGAAATATTAGTTTTCCCCATAAAATTGGAAGAGGAGGAGGAAGGAAGATGAGGGAATGAAGATAATGATGAAGACAGTATACTCACATATTCACTGTTGCTGGTACTGATACATGCTCTTTAGAGAAAGATTTCATAGTGCTTATTAGAATTTTGTATGCATATCCTCTTATTTGATAAGTCTAAAGCCAGTTATTTTTCCTTAGAAAAGATATTCCTATGTGTTAAGAAAGAATAACCATTGCAATGTTGCTTGTTATAGTGAGAAACTGAACATAACTCAACGCCCATCAATAAGGGACAGTTAAATGAAGCGTGCCACAGTCATACCATTAAATATTTTGCAGCAATGGAGAAGAATGAGATCATCTTTGTGCACCGAAAGAAAACGATCTCTAAGACATACCATCATTTGGGAAAAAAAATACACAAAACAACACACAACATAATCCCATGTAAAACAAGAAAACAAAACAAAAATATATAATTCTAAATTTACATACACATATATACGTAAATATACAGAAGATGTGGACACATGTACACTAAACTGTTCAGAGTTCTTATATTTGGGAAAAGTTATGAGCTTTGTGTGGCAAAAGGGATCTTTTTGTAGAATTATTGATTTGCTTGGTGTTTTATGACAGTGGTTTTCAACCTTTCTAATGCTGTGACCCTTTAATACAGTTCCTCATGTTGTGGTGACTCTCAACCATATGGAACTGTATAAGGAACTGTATTAAAGGGTTGCAGCATTAAGAAGGTTGAGAACCACTGTTTTATGAGAATATCCAAATTGACTAATTGTATCATTAATAATAATAAATGATTTAAATACTAAAACAAACCAAAATCCAAATATACAGCACGGTGGCTCATGTCTAAAGACACAAAATCTAAGTACATAGTACTTTGCTTATACTAAATAATTATAGTTTCTTCTTCCCAAGAAACTTCTTATTTCCCTTTTAGGACTTATCCTTGAGAACGTCAATGCCAGATACCCATTCGTTAGCTAATTAGGCACATTTCTGAGTATACAATTACTTTAAGGGATAACAGATGTTGCATCTCACGTCCAAGCCTTGGCTAATGTGTAGATCATTAACTTACATCTGACTCATACTAAATTTTGTCAAGATATGAGGGCCTTGCCTGTTTTTGGTAAGAAAGCACTAACAAAGTCAGCTCCTCTGTGATGGGAATCCATTGGCTTGCCACGGATGTCTCCAAATTTTTACATTATCCTGAGTTCTCCACCTCACTGACTAGAATCCAGGATTTAGCCATTAACAATGGATAAAAATAGAAATTGTAATCACATAGTCAAATAAGCCAGAAAGGAAACACACACATACATACACACACGTGCACACACACATATTCTTTTTGTTCAGCATTACATTTTCTCTGCAATACAGAAAAAAAAAGTTGTGGAAAATCAATTATAGCAAAGCTTAGCTGAGGGGAAGGTTATTTTTATATAGATATCTATTCTAAACATCTTGGTGGGTCACATCCTAAGTACCTTTTCTATGGACTTCATCAGAATGAGTAAACCGGGAACAAACTGTCTAGGACATGGCTTTTTGAAAAATCTGGATTTTAAATTTTAAAACAAAAGGGAAAGACAGTCTAGTCAACTGTCTGAGTTGTCCCATCCTTGTGCCTGGCACTGGCTCCCACAGGTTCAGTTTGGTTCAGCAAACACCCCTGAGCACCTGCTGGGTGCCAGGCAGAATACAGGGACCTGGGTGTGGAATTGAGCTAACAGTCTTCCCTTGGGGCTGCTTGCAGTCTCACACTCACAAACACAGACTACAGAAGGAATTACTGAGTTGTGTGGACCACCCTCCTCACTCATCTCTTGGGCATCCAGCACTGTCTGAACCCTGGGCACCCAGCAGCACACAAGCCTGCCTTGCCCCTGTGGGGTTACAGTCTAGAGAATAAGAATGTGAAATGAGCTATGATGGCAGTGGAAATACAGTGTCCTAGGAGACACCTAGGAGATACAGTAAATCTGTCCCTGAGAGGGTCAGTAAAGCCATCTCTGATGGCGAGAGATGTAAGTCATGAGACGATTGAAGGGTGAGTAAAATACTGTAAGCCAAGGGATGAGGGGGAATGGAACTACGGAGGGCGTTAAGTCTGTGCCAGGAACCACGAGAGGCACCTGAGGGTCCCACCCTATCCTTACCTTCCCATCTCCACCCCCTCTCTGTCCTGTCTAGAATCCTACAGCACCCTCCCTCCCGCTTTTGGCCATTCCCCTGACCTGTAAACCCACTCCCCACTTGCGCCATCATCCTCCAGCACAGGGAGACTCCCTCCTTGGTCCCCACATTTATACACTGAGGGACATGCTCCTCCTCTGCCACCCATCACTACCCAAATGACACCGAAATCACCAACACCATGCTGCGTTCAGGCAGTTCCTCCTTCTCAGCTGCCTTCCATGTGTACACAACCATGACCTTACAAAAGCACAGGCTGCTTACCCTGCTGAGGGTGCCCACTTACTGACCTTGCTGTCAAGAACGATGCCAGGAAAACCTTCCCCAGCACTATTTTTCCTCCTGTGGACTAACAGATGCATTCTAATTTGCAATTGTTTTTGGCATTATCTGCACTTCTTAAGGGCTACATATCACTAAGGAAAGCTGCTGAGCTTATTATAATAAGCTCTTAGAATGAATAGGGGGTGAGTAACATCTATTGCAGTAAGAATCTTTGCCTATATGGTGAACAAATCTCCAAACTACTACTCCCACACTCAACCCTTCCCCTAAATAAAAACATACAGATGTGCCTAAGTGTGCCAGGATTTGGCATTGGCTTCATAATTATTCAGTAACTTGACTCAGCTGTTTTGGATAGAAGTTGGAAGGGGAGAAAATTTGCTCTTGTTTTGAGAAAGTGGGTAGGGAAACTTTGCTCTCTCTTGCTCTCTTTCTCCTCTAAACATTAGAAGTTTGCTGGGCAGTTGTTTTGTTAGAATTCTTCTTCAGTGTCAACTGAACATTAAGTTCTTATGGACTGGTGTTTGCACTATTTACCTAATTGCTTCCAAATCCTATCAAACATAAAACCTTTTGAATAGTAGACCAGTGATTGACTTTTGTCCACAACTGTTAAGTAAAGTGAAAAGAAAATTTTCAAGTAAAAGAAATTAAAATTATACTTGGCAGGGAAACTCAGGTGCTGACGCCGACAACTTAAGACTTCCAAACATGTTAGAAAATTTTCTTTTAAAATAAATTAATATTTTTTCACCTGTAATTTAACAAAGAGGAAAAAAATGAGAACCTATTAACCTAAACTTTCTTATGGACAGAAGCACTATGGCGATGGGTATTATGACTTCCAATTGGGACCATAAATGGATGTTATTTCCTTTTGCAAGGAAACATTATTTTGGGGATGGTAGAGAATGCAGTTCAATCATGTTAAATTATTTATGCTGTTTGAACTAGGAATTTCATTTCTATGATTTAGCCTAAGGAAATGTTTGTCTAGTGCTAGTAGTGGGACAGTATTGACAATCCTAAAATATTTTTCTCAGTATTCTTTGTAATAGGCAATGTTAGTAACAACCTGCATGTCGACTATGTGGGAATGTTTGAATAAACCGGGGAATATCTACTTAATTAGAAATTGTGTAGTAGAATGGGGTTAACACCCCAGGGGTGAATTCCACAACCATCTCTTCTAGTTTATATGACCTAATTAGAATTGCTTTCCTGCTTATATTTCTTTATCTGTAAAATGGGTGTAAAAACTCTAGCCTAATTAGTTTTTATAGTGGTATCTAAGGGAGACTTCTGCCACTGTGCCTGGAATTTGGGGGATGTTCCATAAATCACAGCTACTGTTATAGGGTTATTAAATATCCATGAAGTGCATGTAAAAATAAGGAGATAGATTTGTGCTATCTTACAAGTGAAACATCACTTTCCTCATTCAAAAATAACAATTGTAAGTAGGAAAAAAATGTGGAATGATATACACAAATTGAGTAAAAATGCATTATAAATAGAACTAGAGTGATTTGAGCTTCTATTATATCTTTTGCATTTTCTTGAAGTATTTTAATAAGCATATACAATTTTTAAAATAAAGAAGACTCCTTAACCTACTAATGATAATCTATTCCTACATTTTCTTTCCCTTTTGATCCTTCTGAGAACCCATTAAATCTGCACTACAGGTAGAAAGAAATATAAACTGTTGGGATCTATTACAGGTGGTAGATAAGCACAAAACACAAAATTGAGAGATTTGAGTCTTACCCTGCTTTGTGACCTTGGGAAATTCACTCAACTTCTCTGACCTCTATTTCTTCTTGGAAATGAGAATAACAATACCTGAGTGATCATTTCACAAATGAACAAGAAGGTCATGCAGGATCAAGTGAAAACTATTAAAAATGGAAAATGCTTTACTAACATTCATTACCTGCCTATCAGTGGCTCTCACTTCTCCAAAGGATGACTCCTTCCTCTTTCATCACGTGTTTTGCGGACAAAGCCAATCAGGTTGGAAGCCAAGATTCGTCATGAACCACACCCACTTTCATCCTTATTTCATTTTTTGACTCTTTCCTTTATAAAGAAAATCAGTACTTAGATCTTATGTAGAATTTGTTTTCTCTTTCTCCTTCTTTTTGAATGAATTGAAACCAGAAACATCTGCTGTCGGATGAGGAGTGACTAAGCTTGATGTGATTGTCTCAGTTTGGACATTTAAGATCATTAGCTCTTGCTCTCATCAACTTGCTGCCAACTGGTCTTACAAATCAAATCACAGGGGCAGAAAAAAGAAAGAATGTCAACTACCCAACAGCCAAAGGAAGACATTACTCATGAGCTCAGACCTGCCCGGTCAGGAAGTTGTGTTTGTGTTGTGGATAAAGCAGTGAGGATGATTGTGATCATTTTCAGATGTTAGGCCATCCTTTCATTCCGAAACCTATCAAATAAGAAATCTTAAGTATTGGTCATTTGTAGTAGCCAGACACATAGTTTTGTTCATAAGAGAACATTTGTTTTTATTTTTCAAAGGACTTCTCACTGCTACCTTAAATATACCACACTTTGGGGGGCTTCAAATATATTTCCATTTCCTTTGCTTGGTGCACCTGCCTCCTGTCATATCACTGCTTACATGCATGCTCGCTCAATTCAGGTGGAACTACTGATCCTGGTGTCTCCTAAAGTCATATCTACATCCTGTATTTCTTTGAGTCCCCAATGAGACAAAAAGCTACCCTTTTCTAAATTTTACTTAATGAGTAAGCATACATTTTAAAACAGAAAAAAACCTTATTAAAATGTAGTTATATAATACACATACCCACATATTTAATACTTATATATGTATGCATTATATATACCTATATAAATTTCTCTAAATTATCAGAAAAACGGAACTTATTTTACACTCATGTTAAGATGTCTGTCCTCCTCCCAGTTATGTTATTTTGAATAGAAAAGGATTTCTTAGGAAAGACAGTGGATCTCAACCTTGGCTACACATCAGGATCAACTAGAGAACTTCAAAAAGTTCCAATGCCGGACTGCATCCCAGGTCATTAAATTAGAATCTCTGGAAGGAAATCCAGGCATTGGTGTTTTAAACACTCTCTAGGTGATTCCAAACATACAGTTATACCTGAGAATCTCTGTATTAACCTGGATTGGAAACAAACTTAATCAATGCTAGATGTCTATAAAATTCATCTGAAAGAAGTGTTATGTCCAGGAGTTCCACAAAGACCACATTGCCAAACAAGCCAAATTTACAGCAGAGTTCTTTTATCGAAGAGCCAGCCAGCGACTGTCTCAGTATCCCCACATGGGGTTTCTGAAAGCAGTCCCGAGTGCTTAAGGAGTCAGGTTTTTAAGCCTTGGTCTGCATCCTGGTTGGCATTCAGGCTGTCTAAGTTCATTCGGGTGGGGTAGCAAGCAAGCATTGTACAGATGCAGAATTTTGCAGTTAGTTAGCTATATGTCATACATCTTTGTTTTAATATTTTCTTATACATCTTTGGTTTAATATTTTCCCATACATCTTTGGATTAACATTTTCCCTTATACATCTTAGTTTCAGTACTTTTCCTCCATATATCTTTGTCTCAGTACTCATACTTGGTGTTGTTTAAAGGTCAGTTTGGGGACAATTGGTTCATTTCCCAGGCCCAGGAGTTAGCCAAGCAAGAAACTGGGAATGAACTATAAGCAAGAAATCAGTTAGTACTTTCTCATTTATCTTGGGGGGTGGGGGGTGAACTGGACTTATTTATTTATAAAAATGTGTATTCTGGAAATTTGCCAGGAGTTATTTTTCATCACAGCCTAGACCTAACAGAAGAAGGACTTCAACACAGATTTAGTGAGTATTTCCAGAGGTGGGAAAGAGCATCGTTGCAAATGATGGGCATTGTTATAAAAAAATTTAGAAGTCACTTACAAAAAGACACATATTCATTAAAAGCTGAGAGAATATCAAATATATATCCATGGAATAAATGAGAAACACTTTCTTACATTCTGCAACTATGTTCAGTGGTCCTGGATAAAATTTCCGGTGATAGAACTATGAATAAAATGAAAAAGTGCCGTAGTATGAAACAACTTAGTCAGCCCTGAATACAGTATGCGGGAAAACTTTGTTAGATGATTCAAAAAAGGGAGACCAGTAGTGATTCAGACACTGACGTCAAGTTGCCTATGAAAAGTTTGAATAAAATTGTTCTATGAAATTTGGGGGTAGCAAAAGCAATGTTCCCAGATCACTGTATTAGGTAACCTTTACTTTAAGTGTACGCTAAAATTAGATTAAGATAGAAAATACTGATCATTTCATCCACATCTGTAAGCATTTATAAGCTGAAATTCATCAAAAGCATTGATGTCAATGGGAAAATAATTTATATTTGGGACCCTCTCATTTTGTTGCATTTGTGTTTTCTTCTTTCCTCACTTGCTAAAATTAATCTTCTTAAAGACAGAGACTATCTCTTAATCAATTTGTTTTTAAACATCTCTTAATTGATTTTTTTTTAAGACATGCCCAAGCTTAGATTCAGGTTTTGTGGAAAGAGAAGCATACACCATTTGCTTCTCTATCCCTTTGTACAGAGAATACAGATTGGGCAATGGGCACTCCTAGGACCCCTTCCAAGGCTGTGGAATGAGGGGCCCTAAGGCATAAACCTTATGAGTTTCAAAAGAAATTCACTTTCACACTCACTGTAATGCCTAGCCCCGGTGTCTGGCTAAGATACTGATATTTTTTAGGTTTCATTGCCCTCCTCAGTCAAATAGCCTGTGAAATCCTATAATGATTCACAGCATCCTTCGTTGGTCTCTATTTTCTAAGAAAGCAGAGGTCATTTCCTACATTGGAGTAGAGTGTTCAGTTGGCACAATGCCAGTAGAGCATTAGATGGCCCAGATGTCTTTAATTTAGCTACTGAAAACTGAGCTAGAAGGAATGAAAGCACCACAGCTGAGGGACTGATGTGGCAATTCATGTTTGGGCTGTGGAGTTCCCTCAATGGACGCGGGAAGGTATGCAGCTCCTGGCAGTACAAAAATAATATGGTAGAAGGCTTTCTTGTGTGGAGATTACTCCCTCTTATAGATTCGAAAGGACTTTTTTTTTTTTTTTGAGACGCTCTCACTCTGTATCTCTTGGTAGAGTGCTATGACGTCATCACAGCAACCCCAAACTCTTAGGCTCAAGTGATTCTTTTGTCTCAGCCTTCTAAGTAGTTGGGACTATAGGCGCCCACCGCAATGCTGGCTAGTTTTTCTATTTTTAGTAGAGACAGCATCTTGCTCTTTCTCAGGCTGGTCTCCAACTCCTGAGCAGTCCATCTGACTTGGTCTCTCAGAGTGCTAGGATTATAGGCATGAGCTACTGTGCTGGCAAAAGGACCTATTTTAAAACAGCTTAGGGCTCTCACTGTTGGGACCATTGAATTTTGTGTGGACTCCCTGCAGGCAGCAGCATTACACCATTTAACTGGTGTCCCACACTCATATGTCCCTCTGTCTGCTGGTGCTACATGCTTGCTGAACTTGTACAGATGCTTTAGTGTAGTCCAGATGAACTTGTACAGATGCTTTAGTGTAGTCTGGATGAACACTCAACTTCCACACTTCACCATGACACATGAACAGTTAGGCGCTCCTTTCCCGGCTCTCCCTTCAACTCAGAATTCCACTGATAAGGATGGAGGTGGCAGGCTAGACAGGCTGAGAGTGAGGTGCCTGTGTGGGATCCCAGCCAGACTTGGAAATAATGGATCATACTGTACATTTTTGGAGAAGAAGAATTGGCTAAAACGTCAAGAAAGTTCTTTCATGTGACAATTTGACACTTGGAGTCTGTTGGCCTTTGGGTAGAGCTGCAAATTTCTGACTCAATAAACTGGAAGCGTGAAAAAAGAAAACTTACCATTCTTTCATGCTTCTTAGAAGTTCACCCAGAGTTAGCCTCTGAAGCCACTTCCAGGTGACTATGGATTCCTTTTGAAAATGAAAGAGACTGAGATGATGACCCATGCAGTCCTGGAGAGAGGAAAAGGAGCAGCTGAGATATAACAGCACGGGGAGAGGGAAAGAGCAAAGCACACTGTGTGAAGGGCAGCAAAAACATTGATGCCACCAGATCCTGGGACCCTCCTGACATTTCCCACTGCTCAGCATCCTCGTGGGAAGAATCCCTTTGAGAACATCAAGATGAAAAGAACACAAAAACATGACTGCTCTCTATGCTGAAGAGAAGACTTTAGGGAGATCCAGGATCTCCCCAACAATTTCCCATTTTCCTCGTGTATGGCAACTTTTGGGACAACTTGTAGATCTTCGAACCCAAGGCTGTAATTCTGGTGCACACACATGGAGCAGTAGTAGCTTAAGTGGGGGCTGGAAAGTGGGGTTGTGGGGTGAGATTTGGGCTGTATTTCAGTCTCAGGTGACATGATTAGAGCAATTTCTTTTTAAGTATTTCTAGCAAGGATGGTTTTGAGGGAGAACTTTCATGGTTGTCTTCTTGGAGGTGAAGTGAAAAAGAAAAAGTCAAGCACTAGAGATTTTGTATATATCTAACTCATCTGACCTGGTGGAGAGCCTTGAAGAATTCTAAAGTCTTGCTCTTATAAAACTTCAATGACAGTGACAGTCACTTCAAAACACCCAGTGACATTTCCTGGAACACAGATTTCACTCTGAGTTTAAATTTCACTTGACACATTTTAGGCCTGGTGTTTTTAAATGAAGGAGGAAAAAACCATGTTATTAAATATTCCTGCAACATTTCACTTTGCTTAATGGCCAATAAAACGGCACAGTGTGTTCTGGAGGCTAAACCTTCCGGTTTGACCATCTGGCCTGATGAGCATACCCAATCCTCTCATCTTTCACTGGCTTTCCCTCCACTGCCTACTGGTGAGTATTTGGCTCTCAGCATAACTAGCTCCTGTCTGAAACCTTCTTAAAGGACATATCCCAATACTTATCCAACAGTTGGGAGTTTAAAAGAAAAAAGCCAAAGTAGAAACTTCCAGTTAGTCAAGAGTGTTAGCCTTCCTCTTATGGCTTGACAAGACACATTGAACACAGTTGTATTTCTTATTCAAACAAAATGCTCAAAAGAAATAGCTACTCATTTCTTTCCCTTCAGCATTCTGGGTTTAACATTTTTTTTTTTTAATTTGGAAACAGAGTCTCAGTCTGTTGCCCAGGCTATGTTGCCTAGCTCCCAGCAACCTCAAACTTCTGGACTCAAGTGATCCTTCTGCTTCAGCCTCCTGAGTAGCTGTGTATACAAGCACCTGCTATGATGCTGGCTATTTTTTTTTTCTATTTTTAGTAGAGATGGAGTCTTGCTCTTGCTCAGGTTGGTCTCCAACTCATGAGGTCAAGGGATCCTCCTGCCTCAGCCTCCCAGAGTACTAGGGTTACAAGTGTGAGGCATGGCACCTAACCTGGATTTAACATTTAGGGGAGAGGACTGACATCTCAAACAAAGAGAGGCTTACCCACTAAAGAGGAAAAATCCATACAAAGTTATAGAAATGGCAAGTCTGTTTTATTTAGACCAATGGAATCTCAGAATTTCCAGAGAAGGATGACAAGTGAAAAGGCAATGAGTCACCATATAACACATTTATAGACAATCTTGCCTCAGAGGATGAGATGTATGAATATAGAAACATAGGCACTTTGAGGGTTCAAGTCAAAAATGATTCCAAATTTTTCCTTTTTCCTCTCACAATAAGAACATTTTCCCCATTTCATCTTATGCCTTTTTAGAGTCTATACAAAAACAATATGAAGAAGTAGATAGCAAAGACATAACAATTTTTGCCAGAAACTTCTCTAGACTCAGTTTACTTTGAAACACACACACACAGAAAATAGCATTTTAACTTGGCTATGGTGAAGTAATTGTTATCAGATCAATCTTCCTACCATAAAAATAAGCCAACCAATAAAAATGAGTGAAACACAAAACAGAGCTATCTTCAGGCATTGAATTAATAGACAGGGAATACTACAACCCCTGAGATAAATGAAATTCCGTTCACCAGTACAACCCCACGATCATCCAGCAGTGTACCTGGGTTTTTTGTGACCTCAACACAGTGAGCTAGAGTCCAAGCAGAGTGCAGCTATCTACCGAGCAAAGGTGGCAGAGACCAGAATTCAGGGCAGCTAAAAGAGCCAGATTTTATGGGGTAAGGCATCAGAGAGGAGAATGCTGAACATAGGGGTATATAAAAGAGGTTTCTTGGTATTGTTGGTTGAGAGGGAGGCTGTGAGAATGCAAGGTGACATTAAGTGGGAAAGCAGATGAGAAAGTGGTTGTTAGTGGCATTGAGAGTGGAATCATTTCTTGAGACTCATCAGTGCTGGGGACATTGAAGGTCCAGTTCAGCTAGAGTGGAGAGACCTCATTAACATTCCAGCATCCAGTTAAGATGTCAGAAATTCCTTACTTTAAAAGTAAACACCATGCTTTTAGAAAAAGACCTACACTGGACCTGCCCAAATAGAATGTAAAATAAAAGACTAAAGCAAAATTAATGCAGCACCAAGGACTTTTGAGATAATATTGGGAACCTTATTAAACATGTAATTAGAGTCTCAAAAGGTGAAAAGAGCAAAAATAAAGCAGAAAAATATTCAAAAATTAACAGCCAAATATTTCTTATATTTGAGGAAAAACATCAACATACAGATGCAAGGTACTCAGTGAACCCACAACAGGATAAATACAAAGAAAATCATAACTATGAAAATCAAAAAGAAGAAATTAAAAAATAAGGAAACAAAGTATCTTGTAAGTGGACAATATAAAATATGTACAAAGAACTAAGGATGATAGTGTACTTCTTCAGAAACAATGGAAGTCAGAAGATGATGGAATAATATTCTTTAAACGTCAAAAGAATAAGAATAAACCTGACCTCCCAGATTCTATATACAGAAAAAATATCCTTCATAAAAATAAAAAAGAAAATTTTTTAAATTAATAACCATTAGACATGAATTATAAGAAAGGCTAACATGGGGGGCACATGTGACTCAAAGGAGTAGGGCACCGGCCCCATATGTCAGAGGTGGTGGGTTTAAACCCAGCCCCAGTCCAAAAAAAAACCTGCCAAAAAGAAAAAGAAAGAAAAAGAAAGGCTAATATGTATTTTTCAAGGTGAAAGGATCAGCTACCAGGTGGAAATGTGGCTAAGTGGGAAGGAAAGAAGAACACTGGGAATGTAATTAGATAAATACATAACTGTTTCCCCTTATAATTTTCTTGAAAGCTATCTGACTCTTTTAAGAAAAAATCAAATGTGATTTGATGTTCATAATGTCTTTAGAAATAAAATACATGACAAAAACATCATAAAGAATGTGAGATCAGGTAAATATAGTTATATTGTCTTGTAGTGTGAAATGGGAATTGTGAAAAAGAAAAGGAAAAGTGTCAGGAGTGAAGTAAGAAGAGGTATAATATTAACTTATAATTAAGCATTGATACACCAAAGTTTTATATTTTAACCCCAAACTATTCAATTAAAACTATTCCAATTCAAATAAAAATATATTATTTTATATATAGTTATATATAAAACTTTAATATATATAAATATATATGTATGGCTTTAAAAGACTATTAAATGCTTCACTAAAAAGTTTGATTATGAAAAAAGGGCAAAAGTAACTGAAAGAGGAGCAAGAAACACATTAGGGAAATATAAAACAAATAGCAAGGCCATAGTCTTTAATAGAACCATATCAATCATTTCATTTAAGGTAAATGGACTAAAGATTCTAATTAAAGTGCAGAGATTCATAGGCTAGATAAAAATCAAGTTTAAACCATACGCTATGCAGTAGAAACACATTTGAAATATAAATACACAGATACACTGGAAGATAAGCCATACCCAGGCAAAAATAAATAAAGGAAAGCAGGTATGGCTCCATCATAGTTTAAACAGGTAGTCAGTTTAAGACAATAAGTTTAAGACAATAAGTCCTGTAAGACAATGGATGAGGATGGACATTCCATATGATAAGAGGTCTAATTTACCAGGAAGACATACTAATGTTTAAATGTGTACATAGGTTAAATGTGGTATGGATTGCATTGAATTGCAATGACAGAGCAGCAAAAGTCATAAAGCTAAAAAATCAAAGAAAAATGAATAAATCTACCATCTTAGTTAGAGATAAAACATACTTCTCTTGGGAGTGTTGCTATATTTGATATAAAAATTAGGTTAAAAATTTGGTAAACTTATTTTAAAAAAATCCAAATATAGTAGAACCTCCATAATTGTGCACCTCCCTACATCGACTGCCTCCTTGAGTAGACCTAATTTGTATAGACTACGCATACACCACTCATATGTATCAGTACAGCAGGCCTAGTTCCTTATGTTGACTACCTCCCTCTGTTGACCAGTTCATTACAGTCCTTTGGGTGATCAATGCTATAAACCTGCTTGACCCAAATCAGAGATTTACAGAACACTTTAATTGACGACTAGAGAAAATACATTCTTTAAATGTACATGGAGTATTTACACAGACCATATACTTGGCCATAAAATAAGCCTCAGTAATTTTTAAAAAGACAGAAACATTATAAATAATATTCTCTGACCATAAGAGTCTTAAATTAGAAATGTATAACAATACAATATTTGGGAAAAATCTCTCAATATCTGTAAATTAAACATCCCACTTCTAAATAACCAATGTGTTACACAAATAAGTCCCAAGACAAAGTAGAAAATATTTGAAATTGAATAGTAATGAAGGTTCAACATATCAAAAGGTCAAAACCAACCTGATTTCGTCTATGAAAATCTTACAGTTAACAGCTTAGAAAAATGGTGAAATATTAAACATTTCTCTCTAAGCTAGGAAACAAGGCAAGGATGTTCACTTTTACTTCTTCTACTCAACATTGTACTAGAGGTCCTGCCTTTTGAATAGTCAAGAAGAAAGAAAAAAAGACAGAAAGAAATAAAACTTCCTATATTAATATATAACTAAATGTAGGAAATCCTACATAATCTAAAAAAAACAGTTATGTGAATGAATTAGTGAATTTTGTAAAATCACAAGTTCAAGGTCGAAATGTAAACATCAACTACATTTCTACCTGTATTGACAATACATAATTAGAAAATAAAGTTATGTTTACAATTAAAACTATATTTACAATACCATAAAATTTCCAAGTACGTATAAAAACTTCACATTGAAAATTTCAAAACATTTCTGAAAGAAATTAAAGAAAATTTAAATAAATGGAAGAATATATCATGTTTATGGATTGTATGACAATATTATTAAGGGTCAATTCTCCATAAATATCAATACACACATCAATATAGATTCCAGAAAGTCGCAATCATAATTCCGTCAACCATTTTTGCAAGCTGATTCTAAAAATTACTTGGCAACACAAAAGATCTAGAGTAGCCAAAATGATTTGGAGAAAGAAGAACAAGTTGGAGGATCTACAATTCCTGATTTTGAGGCTTACTACAAATCTACAGTAATCAAGGCAGTGTGAGTCTGGGTAAATATATACATTTAGATGAGTGGGACATAACTGAGATTCCAGAAATAGACCACACATATGGTCAATTGATTTTCAACAAAGACACTGACACAGTTCTCGACAGAAAGAAAAATGGTTTATTCCTATAGGGGGAAAAATAAACCTCAAGCTCTCTCTTATATTATACCACTTTTTCCTTTTTATTTTTTTTATTGAATCATAGCTGTGTACATTAGTTCAATCATGGGGTACAGTGTGCAGGCTTCATATACAATCTGAGATATTCTCATCCGCCTGTTCAACATAACATTCATGAGATTTCCTCAATTACTGTGTGAAAAAATTTTTGTTCTGCATTTAGTAGTTTTCTCCTGACCCTTCAAAGATGCACTTTAAAGGGATT
>CAUYON010140923.1:0-42428 GCA_963573935.1 Arctocebus calabarensis
GTGCCTTAGCACGTTGAGCCACAGGCGCCGAGCCTACAAAAAGACTTTAAAGGTGAAGTGACTTGCGCGCGAGGCCTGTCACTGAGCAGACTGCAATCTAGGTCTGTAGACTTCTGGATTAAATGCTCTTCCAAAATGCTGAGTTCCTTCTAAAACAGTATTTCTCCAAGTGGCTTCCAAAGCCACCTACTTCAGAACCCTTGGGTATCTGGTAAGAAATCCATATTCCTGGATCCACTCTGGCCTCACTGATTTGGAATATCTGGAGGTAGGACCTTGACAACCTGCAGTGAATGCTCTCCAGAGGACTCTAAATGTGCTTCAATTTGAGAGCCACTGACCTAACTGACTCTTCCTTTCACTAACCAAGCAGCAACCAAAGTCCCACAACCTCTAGCAAATCTTCCACAACTAGAGCTTCTCTGGATACAAGACCTCACTGCTGTCCTTGGGTTCACCTCCTAAAGTTACATTCACATATAATCACCGAAGTGACCCTGAGATGTTGCTGTCAAGAACCTAAAGTCACACCAGCTGGGGAGGCAATCCTGGCAAAATCTCCCCTCCCCACTTTAAGAAGGGACCAATCTGCCAAAATTCCTCTAGTCACCCCCAGCCCACACTCCCCGACATGCCTAATGAACAGGGAGGAATTGTGAGAAGGGAAACAAGAATAACATGATGGGGTCACTCCAGGGCAGCCTTTCTTTAAGGCACTCCGGGGTTCCGTTCCTCTGGAAGCTTTCTCTGAGGCCCGGCCAGTGCAATTGCTCCCTCCTGCACTTATGTATCACCAACAAGACAGACTTCTGCCTTTGATGGTTCTCTTTCGGATGTGCTCTAACTCCAGCAAAGCTGACAAAGCAGATCCCAAATATTCCCAACCTCAGTCCCCAAGACAGTTTTCACCCTGCCCCTATCATCTGTCTCTGACTGCCTTGTGCTCACCCAGTCTCCACTACTGTGTCTCGGACTCAGCTCCTGGCTAGCTACTGCTACTGAGGGGAGGGCAGTGTGGCTGGCCCGCCAGCTCTTCACCAGCCTGCCCCAATTCTAGGCTTCAATCAGCTTCCCTTCCGTTGATGTGGGAGGCTCCTCGGGCAGATGGCCCAATTACAGATCCCCACTCCTCACAGCCCCAACACACACCTCCCTCTCACTGTCCCCATCTCACTGCCCCTCAATCACACAGCCTCACTGACTCAGCGTGGGTAGCCCAAGTGGCCAAACCTTATCTTTGCAAATGGACCACCACTGTAAGAAAATGGGCAATAGCTGTATTCCCACTGGGTCCCCTCTAATGTGGCCCACATCCTAGTCCTGTGCCAGTTACTCAACAAGCACTGCTGGGTAAATGAATGAACCAATGAGTGGAAGAAGAAATCCACCCCAGCCAACAGTTCTGCTGGTATCTAGTGCAATCAATAAAAAGGAAAGGAGAGAAAAGGAAATCGCATGGAGGGAAAGAAAAAGAGAAAAAGCGCTCACTCATAACAACAAGAACAGGCCCTCAAAAAAAAAAGAACAAGGCCATCAGTTCAGAGGACCACCAGCCTCAGGGCCCCTGGATGGGACGCAGCAATGGCGTTCCCACCCCCGAGCACCCTTGGCCCCCACCTCTGTCAGTAACAAGAATTTACAAATTAGCAGTTTCCTCATTCCATCAGAAGAGCATCTCCAGAGCAGAAAGCTGGTCTGATCTGGATGAATTAATTGAGTGATTAACTTCCCTAATCTGCTCTCTCCCAGCCCACCTTTCAGAAAGGGATAGCAGCAACCCAGACAGGGCTTACAAGGGGTTGGGTCATCGGGGGGAGGCCTTCTGTCCCCAGGATCCCACAGACTTCTCCACCAGCCTAAGTCACCAGAAATCCCACATCAGACACAGTCCCTCAAAAACCTCAAAGCCCCCTCATGGCCCTCCAAGACACACAGGCCTCCAGCATGCAAATGCAGCACACAACACACACATATACAAACATACATGCCTGCACACGCACGCACGCACCAACCAGGGCAACACCTCTCAATCAGCTTCAGGCTGTGGCTCCAGTTTGGAGCTCAGGCCCCCATGGGAAATGGCAGATGGCCCATCTGATACAGCACAGGACCGGGTAGAATGAATTTGGAGAAAAGAATAAAGCAAATCATAGAAGGTGGGAGGCAATACAGGGTAACAGGAAGGTCACCAGGGAAGGGGACAGAAGACCCAGTTTGAGTCCCGCTT
Organism: Arctocebus calabarensis; assembly: GCA_963573935.1. Lineage (NCBI taxonomy): Eukaryota > Metazoa > Chordata > Mammalia > Primates > Lorisidae > Arctocebus > Arctocebus calabarensis. The sequence continues at coordinate 2,228 of CAUYON010140923.1, forward strand.
CTGTCTCTTAGGGACTATATGACTTTGGACTATATATACTGCTAAATGAGCATAAAGTCTATCTCCCTTCTGGGCTGTCCTAGGATGGAAGGAGCTCCCTAGGAATAACACACTTATGTCCCATCTGCTCCCCTCTGCAGAAAGCTCCTGAGGAATACCTTGCACACATAGCTATCCACACTCTGCTTAAACACAGCCAGGCCGGGAGCTCACCAAACAGCCTTGCTGTCACTTCTCAGCGATCACTACCATAACGCTCTTCCTTAGGACTCCGAGCCCCCACCAGCCAGCCTCACCTTCTACCTGAGAAATGTGGAAAAGGTAGTGGGAAAACACTGGTCAAATCAGTTCTATAAGTAGTCACAGCCCAGCTCTGCCCCTAGACAAGTCACTCCACTTCTCTACACTTGAGTTTCCCTATCTGAATAATAAGTACAGTAAATGCCCCAAAATGCTCAGAGTTGATGATCTATGCACAGTGCCTGATTCAGCGCCTGGCACATACTACACTTAATACACACTAGATGATATTTCTTTTAATTATCGCCATCATCATTACTCTGGCTAATGGAATTAGTTTGTCCCCCTGGAGTAGTAAAGCAGAGGCCTAATTCCTCTCCCAGGTGCCAGCCCCTTGCACATAAGAAGATGGCATCATGTGCTCCTGAGTCTTCTCTTCCCCAAACAGACATTCCCACCTCCTGCCACAGCTGAAAGACCCTCTGCCCCTGCCCACTCTCATCCTCACCTCTCCTGGTGGGCCAGTCCCCTCCCTAAAATGCAATGCCCTAAACTAAATCTGACCAATGCAGTAGCTCCAGCTCCCACCTAAGTATCTGACACATAGTAGGTGCACAGAACAATTTCAGTAGATCATCAAATCCACAAATCAGGGCTCTGCTTATAACTTTAGTATGAAAAATAAGCCTTGGTTAACCTATCCTCTCTGTCTCACTTAAGATCAAATTTATTTTAGAAAGATGATGCTGGGATTCTAACTGATAGGGATCTTTGTTTCTGGTTGACAGACACTTACTTTGGCGGCATTGGTGATGATAAAGAAGGGGAAAATCTAATTTCAAGAAATAAAAAATCTGAGTTTTAACAGATGTGTGACTATGACCCAAATGAATTAATGCTAATTGTTTCCATTTAAACAATTTAAATTTCCATTGCTTTAATCTGTAGCAATTCCCAAAGACCTGTACTTTTCAAACTGCAGGTTACCCATTATTAGGTTATAAAATCAGCTGAGTGGGGCAGAAGAGGTTTTTTTTTTTTAATAAGACAGAAAATACCAATATGCATCACATGCAATAAAGGTTAAGTATCATTTCATGAAAACTTCTTTTTCAGGTATAGCTGGGGGTAGTGTACAAGTATGCATGTATGCACTGAATCACAAAGCTTGAAAAACATGGCCCTGGATCTTTAATGGCAACATGAAAAGAATATAGGGGTCTCAGAACACGTGTTGACTGCCCCCGAGAATATGTGCTGTTTAAGCATAAAATTCAGACCTAGTTACTTTCTGCAGGGATCCACACCCGAAGGTTTACCCAGCTGCAGGAAATACACTTGGATTCATTCTCCAAGATGGAAATGTGTCAAAAGGCTAAGTGCACCATGAGAAGAGACAGAGCACATTGTCAAAGTAGAAATGTGTTCCTGAGTCAGCTGATCCATCATCCACCAGGCAAAACTCTGGCTAACAATCTGGACGTAAGGTGCTAGCCTGCAAAATTGGGAGAATGATACCCCAAATCTTCAAAGAACAATATATAATTATGAACACTTGGTTCATTTATTCATTGCTTGATTGCAGAAACAAATCAAAGTTGTTTTTAAAACATGCATATAGTACAGAACTATACCTTCCTAACCTATTAAATCAGAGAAATCAATTCTAAATTGAGCCAATATTTCATCCATTACAAATTCTATCCAGCTGTCTGCCTCATGAGTCTGAAGTAGACACCACTTCCCACTGGTTCTCCACAACAGAAGGAAAACATCATGCCCTCATGCGTCTGAAGGCTCTGTGCAGGGAGGATGACGGCCTCATCTCTTGTTTCATTTAGGGCAGAATGAGAGGAATGGGTTTAAAATGCAACAGGAAGCCTGCAGAAGAGAATGCTTTGTTAAAGACAGGAACAGGTGACTGAAGCAGGTGCTAGCTACCACCCTGGGCTGGCTGCACCCCACCCCACCTGGAGTCAGAATTGGGCCAAGTGTCAGGGTGTGTAATGCACCCAGCACAGCAGCGGCATGGTCCCTTCCTTCCTAGATGACTTTGGGAGGTGCCTTCCTGTCTGTGGCATCCATGGTTCCAGGATGAGGCAGGATGAGGATGTGGGGTTGCCACAAACAATCAGCCCTGCCCCTGGGGCCCCACGGCCTATTTCCAGCTCCTGATTGTTCCTATCTATGCCAACGTCCTCTGAGGAATCCAGGGCACCCAGGGCCCCACATTGTTCAGATCACATACTCCTCTTCAGAAAAAGCTGCTGAATAACTCTCATTCCTCCAAGCTCCCAGGAGAAATCACATCAGAGGATGAGGAACCAGATCCATGCGTGTGATGGGGACAGGCAGGAGCCACAGGGTGTCTCCACCATTGTCCATCACATTCCTGCAGCGGACACACAGATGTGCCCAGAGAGCTCGCCTGCCCAGCCAGGGCTGAGCTCACCCCCAAAGCACAGCAGCCAAGAGCAAGTGGGTATGGCCAGCGCCTCATCTGTACTCTCGGTCGACATGCGGTCTTCTAAGCATTAATGATTCCACACCACCTGTCTCCCTGACTTTTTGTGAAAACTGCAGCTAAACTTTCCAGGAGGGGAAGAAGAGATGTTTATGTAGAGCATTGGATTAGGCAATGGATCTCTATGGGTCACCAGTCACAGCCAAAAATAAATGCAAATAGAGGAAAAAAACTCACAAAAAATACCTTATTACGCTAAGTGCTATAGGGAGATGTGAACAGAAGGGCCAGGGACAAAGGGAGAAACGAGTCAGGAAAAACGATGTATCTAAGAATCACAGAGGTAAAGAGGTCCACTCGGGAGAGGTTGGCACCGCTCCATGACAACACCGCTGCCAACAAAACCCGAGACGAGGAGCCAGCGATCTGCCCGGAGACCGGTCAGTGGGCAAGATGCTTCCCAGACACAGAGGCAGCAGGACCTCACACTCCCGGGTGGAAAAGACACTAGCTGTGACCCACCTGTCCTTCCAGAGCAGTGTTTTTCTTTTTTTATTTCACTGCACACTTGAACCTATAGTTGTATTTCCAAGGCATACTTAAATGATGTTGATCAAAAAAAAAGAGTAAAAAGAATATACTTACTGTGCTTTGAACTTCCTTAGAAAATAATTTAACTAATGACCTTTAAAAATCTTCAAGGCACACCTAAGACCTCTCACAGCACTAGGGTGCTGCAGCACGGGTTGGAAAAAATCACTGTTCAGGGGGCTCTGTCAGGATCATTTCTATGATATGGAACTTCACTGCTTTTTTTTGTTGTTGTAAAAACTTAGACACCTTAGAAGCCATAGAAATGCAAATTAAAATCACTAAGCCATCGTTGTTTACCTATCAAGGTTTTTTTTTTGTTTTGTTTTGTTTTTGAGACAGAGCCTCAAGCTGTCACCCTGGGTAGAGTGCTGTGGCATCAAAGCTCACAGCAACCTCCAATTCCTGGGCTCAAGAGAGTCTCTTGCCTCCGCCTCCCAAGTAGCTGGGACTACAGGCGCCCACTACAATGCCCGTCCCTTTTTTTTTTTTAGTTGCAGCCGTCATTGTTGTTTGGCGGGCCCAGGCTGGATTCGAACCTGCCAGCTCTGATGTAAGTGGCTGGTGCCTTAGCCCGATGAGCTATAGGCGCCAAGCCTCAGGTTAATTTTTTTTAAAAACTCGAACAAGGCTACCCAATGCTGGCAAAAATAAGGCACGTCTCCTCAGGAGCCCCCACCCTGGCCACCTCCCCAGGCTCTCACTCACAGACCCCTAACCAGCCTCCTGGCCTCTCCTCATCTGGGCCCTCCCCTCCGGCATTCTCTCCAGTAAATGTAGGGTATCTTCTAATACTCGGGACTGCTTGTTTCAGGTCCTGCTGAAAGACTTCAATGCCCCAGCTTTCCTCAAGCACATCAAGGAAAACTCTGGTAGCAAGCAGAAGACTGGGTGGGACTCGGAGGGCCTCAGACAAGTGGGTAGGACACGAAGCACAGTGGCAGGTCTGGGATTCCCTCTAACATTGCTTTGACACCTTCTCAGCTGTGACTGGGTCGCAGAATCGAGTCTGAGTCACCAAATGAAAAGGAAGGAAGTCTTAGCCATGGTGAAATTATTAAACTCTTTAGTCATCTTTTAACTTTTTAATTGTGACTATAGCAAGAAACAAAATAATTTAACCCATCAACACACTTTGCCTGCATGTCCCCCAATACCACAGGCAGCTGACTGAAGGGGGCAGGCATAGTATGTCGCAATCCGCAGACATACTCGTTACTCAGGTGACAGCAGTAAGACGCCTGGTACATGCCGGCTGCCTGCACGTGGCAGGAAGGACGGGGTTCCCACTGCCCCCGCAGGTTCTGCTCCCTATGTGGAATCTATGCCCCTCTCTCGGCCGCTCTCAGTCGCTTCCCCACCCCAGGCGAACTTGGACCTTCTCTTCTCCACTGGCTGAGCTCCACCATCACTGTTCTGTGGGCTTGATGCTGACACTGGAGAGAAGAGGGCGACAGTGGGTGATTCTTGTTCCTCTTTGAATTCCAGAACCTAGCACAGTGCCTGGCTCATAAGAGGTGACGAATGAAAGAAGGCATGAGCCAATCGGAGGATGCAGGGAACACCCAAGAAGGAGAAGGCTGGGAAGACTCCCATGCCCATGGCTCTCCAGACCCTCGGAGGGCTGGGATGGGCAGTGTGTGTTCTGGGAAGAGGAAGGGCCTAGAAGCAGAAACAAGCCGTGCCCTAGGAGCCTGTACGGGTCTATTTAATATGCACTGTGCAGATTCTCAGAAATCAATGCTCATTTTAAAAACACTGCTGCCCAGAGCCACCTCTCTGCTTGATTCCAGGGTCGGTGTTAAGTATCTTTCTATTTATAAAGCAACGCTCACTGCAGTGGTGCAATGCCGGTCCCACACCCAGCCACAGAGGTGGGGCAGAATGGGTCAGAAGGAGAAACTGAGGCTAAGAAACAAGACGCCAGGTGGTTTCTGTACCAGTGAGAGACTCTCCTGGAGACGGTCACTCCCTCCTCTACCTTGGGGCCCTCCAGACCAGCTAGAAGGTGCCCCCCCACCCCGTAAGCACAGCCAGATAGACCGAATCGTTCAAAGTGATTCTGCTAAGAACCAAGGGAAATGAGCCCAGAGACACAGAAAACTCGAGGAGGCTGGCTTTCCACGTCCAGGCCTCTGACCTCCCGGGCATCCCCACCTCAAACCTCTTCTAAGGCAGCTGGCCACCACAGCATGAGAAACACCCCCAGCTTCTCCTAGCAGGGATCAGATTCACGGAACTCATGAGACGTCAAAGGATTCCTAGCACCTCATATCACACAGGACATAAAGCTGGTGACCAAAGCCTCATTCATTCTGGCCACCTCCTCCGAAACTAAGGAAGGTAGGAAAAAGGGAAGGCAGGCAGGGATCGAGGTCCAGTCAGCCGTCTCACACCAAGTCGGGACTACCTCGGCCGTGGTCTTGTCAGTTAATACCATGGCTGAAGGACCAGCGTGTTGGCCCTGTTACGAGCAACCCCTGTCCCCCAACATAGGACACACATGCTGGTGAAAATAAGCACATAAACTCTGCTTTACTTTCTAACATGAAAGTCCCCAACCGGCCGGCCGCAGACCAGTACTGGTCAGTGGCCTGTAAAGAACCAGGCCACCGAGCATCATTGCCGGAGCTCCACCTCCTTTTCCTTCTTCCACCCCTCAGCCCCCAATCAGTGGAAAAACTGTCTTCTGTGAAACCTGTCCCCGGTACCAAAAAGGTTGAGGACTGGTTTTGTTCTGTTTGTTCACATTTGCTTGTTTTGAGACTATCTCACTATGTCCCCCTCAGTAAGTGCTGTAGCTTCACAGCTCACAGCAACCTCAAACTCTTGGGCTTAAGCAATTCTCTTGCCTCAGTCTCCCAAATAGCTGGGACTACAGGTGCCCAGCACAATTCCCGGCTATTGTGTTGTTGTTGTTGTTGTTGTTGTTGTCATTGTTGTTCAGGCTCAAACACACCAGCCATAACCACTGTACTATGGGCGCTGAGCCAAGGACTGCTGTTCTAACACATGGAATCATAGAGTGTTAAGAGGTGGAAGGCAGCCTAGAAATCACTAGGTGTAAACCTTCTTGATAGACGAGAGGAAAATAAGTTTGGGGTGGGAGAAAATGAACTCATCCAGGGTCACTATTAAGATCATAACAGGCTGGGCATGGTGGCTCACACTGGTAATCCTACCACTTTCGGAGGCCGAGGTGGGTAGACTGCTTGAGTTCAAGAGTTTGAGACCAGCCTGAGCAAAAGTAAGACCCCTGTCTCTACTAAAAACAGAAAAACTGAGGCAAGAGGATCACCTGAGCCTAAAAGCTAGAGGTTGCTGTGAGCTATAATGATGCCATGGCACTCTACCCAGAGAAACAGCGTGAGACTCTTTCTCCAAAAAAAAAAAAAAAGAAAGAAAGAAAGTAACAGAAGAACATGAACACCTGGAACACCTTAGTTTCTTGCCACCTTGATCCACGTCCTTCCCAAGATGCTCTAGTCACTCAGTCCATAGTTGGTCTAAGACTATACTCAGCACACGGCCTCTACTGGAGACATAATTGGTTCCTGTTTTCTTTTCTTTTCTTTTGAGACAAAGCCTCAAGCCATCACCCTGGATAGAGTGCCGTGGCGTCACAGCTCATAGCAACCTTCAATTCCTGGGCTCAAGCGAGTCTCCAGCCTCCACCTCCCAAGTAGCTGGGACTACAGGCGCTCGCCACAATGCCCAGCCATTTTTTGGTTGCAGCCATCATTGTTGTTTGACGGGCCCCGGCTGGATTCGAACCCGCCAGCTCAGGTGTACGTAACTAGCGCCTTAGGCATCGAGCCAATTGGTTCCTGTTTTCAAGCAGCTTATAATTTAAGGAGGGGGAGGGAAGAGAGCACAAAGGAAGAAGGGAGTTTCTTGTTTCAACAAACAAAAACTTACAAACAAAGCAAACTCTTTAAACAGTGTGAGCATGAGATAAGCGCTACAATACCGGTAATTGGCACAGACTAGGCAGTGACTGCTTCCTCCTGGGGGTACTTGCACTGGGATCTGCAGGTGAGCGTGGAGTCTGCCTAACAGAGCAAGGAGAAAGGGCCAGACTAGACACAGAGGACCAGAGTGCGCAGCAAAGCAAGGCACAAGAAGAGTTGTATGGCTAGCGCTTACAGAGGACAGGGGCATAGGGCAACGCCACTGCCACATGGCTCCTGGGCCTTCCCTGGGATGACAGGTAACTGCTAAATTAATTCATCCAGGCATAGTAGGTGCCCTTAACACACCAGGCCAAGGTGACCAGGTCAGTGGGCTCTTCCACTTTGTAGGATGGCAAAGGATTCATTGGGAAGCTTTGACGTGTTCAAGTAAGAGAACTTGAGCACCTGAACTCAGAAAATGAGAGCCAGAGACAGTGTAGAGGTGCAGTCAACAGAACCTGGATGTAGGGTCATGCAGAGGAGCAGCTGAGAATGTCTAGTCTCCCCAAATCTCGGGTGGCAACGTCCTTCACTGAGACCATCCTCTTCATTTAATACACTCAGTTGCCTCGCGCAGTTAGTCACCTTCCCGGCCTACATGCCTGAGACAGCTCTCCACTCCCCACAGGCTCAATCAACGCCAGCAGGCACTGATTACAAAGCAAGCACACTTCCTATGCTGAATAAAGCCTTGCTAAGTGACAGTGCTGATGGATCTAGTACAAGATTGGGTCAACAAACCAGCCCATCTCACCAGCCACCCCATCACCCATCTCATAATCTCCATTTGTACAGTCCGTGGTTCCTAACCTGGAGCAGACACTGGGACCCTGGCTGGCAGGGGCTGGGGAGGTGAATGAAAAGATTCAAGACTAGACTCCCATGATGCCAGTTCTGAGCACTAGGGTGGGTCCCAGTGAGTAGCTTTTAAGCTCCCCAGATGACTCGAATACTCACGTCAGATTAAGAATCACCAATGACTATATCCTCTCGTTTTAGAGATAAAACAGAGGATATAGGTCTGCAAAGCTAGGCAATGGTCCATAACTAGGAACGGCTGCACTGCCTCCGTCCACACTGGCTCCCCAGGGCTCCATCCAGAGCTGAACAGGATGGCAGGGGACCACCTGCACCAGAGAACCAGTCAGCAGCCTGCATTCCCCAGCAGTGCACCAGGGCTGAGGCTGGGCACTGTGATGGATGGATCCTGTTTTGCTGGCTGCTGCTAGAGGGCCAGAGTGGAAGAACAGAAATGAAAAGCCTAGGAGATATTTTCCCTGTGATTTGTGCCGCTCGAGATGCCCTATAGCAATATTTATCCTGCAGCTCTGTCCCACTTTCGTTTATTATCCAGCTTAGCCTGAGTTATCACAACCAGGACGGGACCCATAAACTAGCTACCTGACACTGGCGGGACCGTGCAGTGTATTTTAAAATCTCAAGGAACTGCTTCAACCTTCCACAGAAATTTAAAGAAAATAGGTGCACTCCTTGTCCCCTGGGGACTGGGACTGTGGCCACTCTGGACACAGGCAGAGAGGTGAACCTGACTCACTGGAGAAACCACCACACTCCCAGAGACTCACCCCAACACTTGGGGCATCCACGCGTCTCCTGTCAGTAGAGTCACTGTCTCGTCTGGTCACTGCCCCTTCTTTAGGCCAGTGAGACACATCTTTCAAAGGTCCAGGGCCTTCCTGGGGTTAAATTATAATCATCTGCTGACAGCAATTCATTGAAACACATGCCAGTAAATGAATGAATGCTGAATTTATTGGGTATCTATTACATACTAGGTCTGTGCCGGGCATGGGGGTCAGAAGTACAAGACCAAGTTCTTAATTATCTTATCTCCCAGATCTATGCACAGATAGACGGATGGGTGACAGTACAGGAAGGATAAGGTGGATATGACAGGGGTGGGAGGGGACCACAGAAGCTATCAGGACACCCAGTGCCAGGGGATCCTTGGGGCTGGGGCTGATACCACAGAAAACATGGGCTGTAATTCACCAATTGACAGCAAGCAATATCTAAAGATTATGGATTAGTTACATGATCTAGTACTGGGTTTACGGCAAAGCGCGAAACCAGCAGAAAAGAGAAGCAAGCCCTCCTGTGGCTTAAGTTCTGATCTGAGGACATGGGAGTAACAATGAAGAAGTAAACGTACGTGTGTGTGTCTGTGTGTGGAGAGAGACAGAGAGAAACAGAATACACGTCTTCTATGCTACCCAGGAAATCAGATAGAAGAGCAGGACCACACAGGGCAGGGAGAACACAGCTGCTTTAAACAGAAAGGTCAGGAAGGTCTCCTCATACATCTGAGGGGGTAGGAAGATGCACTGGGGAGTTGTCACAATAACCCAAGCAAGAGGGGAGGGATGGTGGCAGAGATCAGGGCTGCACCCGCAGAAGCACTGAGAGGAGCATGAATCCTGGGTGATCTACAAAGCTAACAGGCTGGGAGAAGACCAACAGTGCACTTCCAACATGTTAAGACATGAATGGAGAGACGCGATGCTGTGCTCCTAAGAGGCAAAGAAGAAAACCGAAGGACCTACACAGCGCGCCAACCAGGAGTCCTTACCTGGCAGAGGACAACGTGATGGTGGACCCTGAAACTGCACCTCCACCGCAGCGCTGTCATTCTGCTCTACTAGGAGGTCTGCGTCATCACCCTCAATACTCCTGCTTGGCAGGGCTAGGGAAGTGTGACCTGCACAGCCATCTCTCTCTACAGATGAGCTACCCAGAAACCAGGAAAGCCACAAACACAACTTGCCCAAGGCCACCTGGCAACAGAGCAGAATTTGGGAATTGCTTCTCCACGACACACAGCTGCACCAAATTAGATTCAGTTTTCTGCTATGTAATTTTTTTTTTTAATGTAGAGACAAGACTGTTGCCCAGGCTGGTTTCAAACTGCCTGGCCTCAAGTGATCCCCCTCACCTCAGCTTCCCAAAGTGCTGGGATTACAGGTGTAAACCACTGTGCCTGGCCCTAGCAAAGTAATTTCAATGATAAAAGGGGAGAAAAATATCTCTACCTCTGAGAGTTCTTTCATAAAAGTTGCCTTCAGAGTCTGAGTTCTTTTCCAAGAATATTTATTATCTGCAGAATCCTTGCTACATGATATCTGGATACAAGCTGGACACAGATATGTCTACTAGAGAAATGTAGGTCGTAAGTGTAAAGCTGCAGTAATTGCAAAGTCTATATGCATGGAAAAGAAGAAAAAATACTGGGCTTTGGCATAGACCAACAAAGATACGTCAAAAAGCTCTGGAATATTCCCTACAAACCACATAAATGAGATGAATGGGAGAGAAATTCAGATTTAAGTGACATTTATTGAGCACCTTCTATTTCCTGGTTCTTTTGCTTCATCATTCAATCCACACAGTAACCCTGTGAGACAGGTATTATTATTTCTACATGATGGACGTGGAACTTGGAGAGGTAAAGGGACTTGTTCAAGGTCATAGCAGCTAGCAAAGAGCAAGATGGGATTCAGGACACCTCCTGCTGCACCCCAAGACTTTCTGACTCCTAAATCAAAGCTCTCTCCATTGCCGTGCTACACTGCAAAAACAAGGAAAGAAGGGACTCCACAATCAGGTTCAAGGGCATAACTGGGTCCAACTCAGGGAACTGAGCATATCTCAGGGCTGCCCTGCATCCTCCATCTCCACCTGACCCAACATGAGATGGACGAGGTCTTCTCCATTTGAAGTTGCCTCCCTGATACTTCTCCCAAACCCACCTCCAATGAGCTCAGGGGCTTGGATCCGCCTCCCAAATGACCATTCACGGCCCTCTCTAGCTGAGATGTCTCACATCCTGGCTGATGCCTATGGCTCAGAGTGGGTACAGGGTTTATTATTAATAATCTTATCACATGACTTTTATACAAGACTCTTTACTTTCGGGGGAGCAGGGAAGAATAAGGAGGGTAGGTACACATATCACCATTTGACAAGGAAACAAACTGAGATTTGGGAGACAAAGCACCTTTCCAAGGATACCATCGAATTAACATCTGAACCGGAACTAAAAGTCAGAGCTTCTCCTGTCCAAGCCAGAAGTCTTTCCACTAGACCACATGAACTCCCTCTGTCCACTCTTTATTCCTAGAGCGAGGATTTCTTCCACCCACAGAGAGTGCCACAGTCACTCCTCCCCTAGCCTTGAGGTCAACCTGTCCCCAACCAGAGACAGAGTGAGCACCTTCTGCCCACTCCAGGGGAAGACATAGCACTTGGCAGAGAGAGAAGGCAGCCCGGGTGGTGTGGCCCTTGCCCCCCTCTAATGCTCTGAGTCTAGAGGCTGGAACGGTCAGTGAGAGAGCATGAGCAGAGGGAATAGAGCCAGTTTCCTCTTCTCTGAGTACACGTCACAAAGATTCCTGTCCAGGCAGATTGTTGCCAGGGCATCTGGAAGAAGGAGAGAAATGACTAGAAGATAAGCGTACACATGCTCCGTGTTCCCAGCTCCGCTGAATGCCACATGAGATCACCACCTTATATTTCTCCACTACCTTCCTCCTGAGTCACGTCCAAACCTGAGCTCATCCATCTGCACACCAGCGCTGGCCAGGAGAGGAGGTGGGGCCCATCGGTGCACCACGTCTTATTCATTCATTTGCTCACCAAGTGCTTTACTGAGAGAGACACGCAGACGGGGGAGGGGACAGAGTGTCGCCTCCGCTCCCCAGAGAGACAGGGACTGGCCTGGGAAGAGAATTAATAAGATTGACCAGATCCTCCCCATTCAGAGCCCAATTCTTCCCAATCCCTATAAACTCTCTCAAGGCATCCACAGGTAAAGAGACTGATGCGGCACTTCACAAGTGCATTAATAATGATTCATATTAATGAAGTGATTAATAATGAGGATGGGGTAGGCAAAAAGACAGAATGCAAGTCTGCTCTCCCCTGGCCCTGATACCCCCCAGCACACAATGCTTTCTTTGTATCCCTCCTATCATTAGCCTCTGTCCTGAATTCTGCTGTGTGTGCCTGGTACTAAGCAGCCCCAGCAGGCCCAGGTCCTACTCACCCAGTACCCCTGCAGCACCTGGCACATACTGGAAACTCATATACCGCCCCCCTTGGTCTTGAATTGAGGGAGGCATAAAGATGAAGTCTTGAATTGAAAGAGGCATAAAAGACAAGGGCCAATGGAGAGGTTTTATGAAGACCTTATCAACTAAATAGGTTTGAAGCATGTGGAAGGAGCTGGTGCAGCACAGAGGGATGAAATTTTTCTGATGAGAAAAAAGTGAGTGGTTCTTTGCCAAAGATGACTGATGCTACCCCTGCCTTGCAAGAAGCTGAGCTAAATGGTAATGCAGAGCCTCCCAAGGCTGGGCTTCTGTGGCACTCTATGGTACAGAATGTGTAACATAGGGCTGCTTCCTGCTACAGCTCCCCCAGGGCTCCAGGCTATGCCTTCATCCACAAAGGATGAATCCCCAATTGACTTCATCGCCCCCAAGGGAACAGGCACATGACCTGACCCTGCAGAATCAGGCCCTAAGCACCCAAAGGAGCCAGTGGGATGGGCCCAGGCGGGTGGTTAGTGCAAGCAGCACACTGTCCCAGAGTAGAGCACACAGGGACTCTGCAGGTCTACTGCAAAGTGCTCCACGAGCTCCTTCCAGGTGATGCCAGCAAAAGCTGGTGGAAGAAACCCATTCATCCCCGGCCCTGCACTCCAGGGGACAGCCAGACCCCCAATAGCTCCTAGCCCCTGTCATCACGAGCTTGCGGAGACCGTGGGAGACCATGGGAGACCATGTTTACATTAATTAGGCAGCAGCTGCCTAGATTTGGAACCACAACTGAGAGGGCTGTGTACACCCTAAATCCAGCCCACCATGCACTCCATGCCCCCATATCCACCCCAGCCCATGTCCATCATCCCTCTGTATTTATTGAGCACTTTGGTTCAACCCCCACTAGTCTTCAATGAGCTCCTGTGTACCGAGCACTGCCCTAACCATGGATGGGGAAAGGAGGTACAAAAGTACGTAAGACACAGCCTCTACTCAAAGCTGGCCAATAGTGCATTGAAGTTATACATTTCTTTTTTTTTTTTTTAAATAACTGCATTCTTTAATGGCAGTAATACAATTATTGTTGGATTAAGAGGAAGTTATACATTTCTTTATCCTCCCTAAAATATGTCTCAGTCTCTCTGTGTCCTCATTGGCTAGTATAGCTACCTTGACGGAAGAGCTAAAAACCCTATTCTGCGCTCAAAATCCTATTCCTGTTGTTCAACTTCACTGTTCATCAATGAAAACAAACAAATGTCACAGAGAGATGCCACTATATGCCCAGCAGAATGGCTAAAACAAAATCAACAGAAAATATCAAGTGCTAGGATGAACAGAGGCCACCCAGAACTTTTGTGAATTGCTGAGTATTGGTACAACCACTTTGGAAAACTGGTAATATCAAGGAAAATGGAATATACCCATATTCTGTGTCTCAGCAATTCCACTATTTTTTATAAACCAAATGAAATGGGTTTTGATAAAAAGGTATATAGAAGCATTACTTTAAAAATAACCCATATCTGGATTATTATTATTATTATTATATAACCCATAACTACCAAGATGTGCATCAAGAATATAAAGGCTAAATTAACCTTTAATAGAAAGGCTAAATTATACATGCTAATACAGTTAACTATTAACTGTGGTAGAATATTATGCATCAATAAAAATTAATGAACTACAGCCACATGTAGCAACATAGATGAATCACATTTTTAAGATGTCAAGAAAAAGAAGTCAGGCCAACCACAGTGGCTCACGCCTGTAATCCTAGCTCTCTGGGAGGCTGAGGTGGGTAGACTGATTGAGCTCAGGAGTTCAATAAAAGCCCAAGCAAGAGAGAGACCTGTCTCTACAAAAAACAGAAACCTAGCCAGCATTGTAGTGAGCACTTATAGTCCCAGCTACTCGGGAGATTGAGATAAGAGGGTCGCTTGAGCTGAAAAGTTTGAGGTTGCTGTGAGCTATGACGCCATGGCACTCTATCCAGGGCAATAGAGTGAGAGTCTGTCTCAAAAATAAAAACAAAGTCAGACATAAAAGAATACATACTGTATGATTCCACTTACAGTGAAGTTCAAAAGCTAACCTATGCTATTACATGTCAGGTTGGTGGTTACCCAGAACTGGAAATAACAGCAAAAAAGGGAATGGGGATGACTTCTGAGGTGATAGTGATGCTGATCCTATACAGATGCGTTCACTTACATATAAACATTCACTGAAGGCTGCATTTTTATATGTGTATGTTATATTTCAACAGAATATTTGAACATTTCTGTCTGTTCATTCACCCTGTAGCCCTCCAACATAAAGGGAGAAAGCTGTTCACATGAGTAATATAAATTGCTAATCATCTGGATACATAAGAACTAGTATTTTTCCATCTCTAAAATGAAGAATATGAGATAATCTCTAAGGAACCTTCCAGCTCTCGATAGTATGACGCTTTGATCCTATTCTTAGTAAAACCTCATTAATCAGTAATAAGAAATCCTTCCCAAATTAGTGAAAAGTACAAAATATGGAACATTTGTTTAAAGAAAGACAGTGTTACTGCTTGCAAGAACCAAGCACCTTACAAAATCAAAATATAAATGTCTACTAAATTGAAGTTAATGAAAAAAATTACAATATACATTAGGCTTACACTACTTAATACTGCTTGAATATTATTAAACTCCTGAGTCTTCTCTATGTCTTTATTTCAACAATTTTCAGCAAGAGAAATACTGAATGCCAAGTAATGACATCTGCTATATCACAGTGACCAAAGGAGAGAGTTTTGGGGGTAACATTGAAGGAAACATCTGTACTCTCATACACTGGCCACTTCCCTCCTGGTGCTGTTAGACTGACAGCACTGCATCCCACACTTGGGCAAATCTGAGCTTGGCCTGACCCGGGGTGCTGATGACACTCCTTGAGAACCGTCCTGTGCAAGAGGCTGCCTTCGAACATGGCTGAGACATGGATTACTTATAAGACTTAAGACGCCCCTGGGAGCTCAGCAACACCAATGATACAGCAGATTCTAGCAGGGAGCAGGACAGGAATTCTAGGCGCCATCATAAATTAAACTTCTGCTCAGTGCTACTTTGCTAATCTCACGGGCGCCTCGCAAATACACAGATTGACTAAGGCTCACTCACGGCCTTGGGAGTTTACAACCAGAGAGACCTCCCTTCTTGATTGCCAGCACAATCTCAGCTTTCTGGACAACTTTCTTCAGTTCCTGGTATCTCCTTCTGTACAGTGGGGAGAAACACTCCATGATTCTCATCCAGCTTTGCAACACAACAATGCAACTAATTCTCTAATGCTTTAAATATTTCTGAACTCCTCTACCCAACAAGAGAGTATGGGGGATAATGGCTCAAAGGAGATAATTTCCTAAAGGCCATGCTGAAAGTCCAAAGAGCAGCACTGCCCCAAGGAATTGGTATTTCATAAAGTTCATTGAAAAATGAGCAAAGGCACCCTGATCCCCAGCAAACACCCATTAATCAATAATAAGAAATCCTCCCATTTCCCCCTCTAATGGAAGAGTTAATTCACAGAGTTGGGTTTCTTAGTTAAAATCTAAATGCACTGAGGACTCAAGCCTGAAAACCATCATTCCATTAGGGGCAAAGAAAAGAGCAGCTGAATTAGGCCTCCCTCCCCCCAGCTGAGGGCTGTGGGTGAACGTCCCCTCCTCCATGCCCCACCACCTGTCTCTGGACCAAATACAGATCACAGAGAGGCATTTCCTGAGTTCTCCAAGCTCCCTGACCCTCGAGGTTAATCCTACCCCTCGGTGGCCAGGCCATAGACGATGAGCCTCTTCCCTCCCGACAGAGGAAACCACCGAATCCTAGAATTTCAGGGATATAAGGGACCTGAGAAGCCAGTAAGTTCAAGGCTCTGAAACACTCAGGGATTATCCCAAGGTCACAAAGCAGAAATGGAGAGGCCAGGATTCCGAACTGGGTTGTCTGACCCTTGGCCTAACATTCTTTACTATACCCAAGACACAGTGGCCTCGGCAGCAGAAATGACGTCTTGCCCCACCGACAGTGGTGACCTGGGGTGCTATACAGACAGGGATCACCAGGCCGAGACTCAGGGCAGAGCAAAGACAGCTGTGATGAAGGAGCAACGTCCACCTGGAGCACAGGCAGAGGGCTTGGCAGGTAAGCATTTGCCAGCCTGCCACCCTGCCACTGACTCCCAGGAGTCATCCCAGATACCTCTGTACCACCCTGATCCAGCCATTCTGCCCTTGCAGACCTGGGACAAGGGTAAGGACTGGGAGAGGAGCTACCTCCATGGGGAAGAAAAGAAACCAAGGCAAGTGGCAAAGAAGACCAAAGGAAGTTGGAAGCAAAATTAAGAAAACTCCGTTTTATTTCAAATCAGTACTTATATATTGAGGGCCTGCTAGCCATTTATTGGACAAACATGTCTCAAACGCCCACTATATGCCGACCATGGCGGAGGTTCCTGACCAATGCTAGGTACCATAGAGTGTAAAATGAACTCTCCTTCTGTCTCTGCTGCTAACCAGTGATACGTGACCTTCCTTTCTGCTCTGCAGACCCCGTGTCTGAAAACAGATTAACAAACCTCCTAGGACTGTTGTCAGAATCAAAATCAAAAATTCACATGTAAGCATCTTAGGAAACAGAAAGCCCCGTGTAATTTCAGAGTATGGCCGTCATGTCCTTCCTCCCAGTAGGAACTCTGCACTCAACAAGCAGTCCAGCCTTAGCACCCACTGGCCTTCCCAAAGGACCTCTGCAGCTCGGCACCCTGCACAGCCTCCCTCCCACTGGCCCTGTCCCCAACTCAGCCCCACCTTCCAAGGCAGGGACTGTGGCAGGGGAGGGAGTTGAGGATGTAAGGGAGAAAGAATAAAAAGCTGCCCGAGCATGTGGAGGGAGAATTCTAGCCACAGTATTAATAATAGCAGGTGAGTCTCTAATATCCAGAGGCAGCAACTCACACCAGAGATTTTCTGTATCCTCTAGGGCAAAGCAGGGGATTACCACTGATGTGCTATCTGCTCCCGTTCTTCCTGCCAGGAGTCAAGCATAATACCTTAGTAATGCAGTCAGGCTGATGCTCTCTACACAGAGATATGTAAATTATACACAATGGGTAGGAAACATCACACATTGACATCTGTCTTTCCCAGATACCTCCTACTCCAGGATGTGAAACCCAGGAAAATCCTCTGGGTGCAAAAGCTGTAGGCAGAACGGTAACCCAGGAGGCAGAGACCCAGGCACTGCAGTTAACAGACTTTGTCTGTAAAACACCGTCCTGAGTGTGGTGGAGTGGAAGGGAAGAAAAATAAAGTAAAATACAAACATCATGATCCCTATCCTATACAGGGTGGGGGGTTTTTTGTTTTGTTTTGTAGAGACAGAGTCTCACTTTATTGCCCTCGGTAGAGTGCCGTGGCATCACACTGCTCACAGCAACCTCCAACTCCTGGGCTTAGGCAATTTTCTTGCCTCAGCCTCCCGAGTAGCTGGGACTACAGGCACCCACCACAACGCCCGGCTATTTTTTTTTGTTGCAGTTCGGTGGGGCTGGGTTTGAACCTGGCACCCACTTACTGAGCCACAGGGGCCGCCCTATACAGGGTGTTTTAATTTTGGGGTTAAAACACATGCACAGGCTGGGTACAGTGCAAGCACCTGCAATCCCAGCACTTAGGAGAGGCTGTGGTGGGAGGATCACTTGAAACTAAGAATTTAAGGTTATGATGAGCTATGATTGGGCTGCTGCTCTTCTGCCTGGGTAACAGAGACCCTGTTAAAAAATTTAAAACCCCAATGTACAAATATCTTTGCACAGAGGAGTGTGGAAAGTAGCAAACAGAAGTAGAAACAAGAGAGAGAGAGGAAAGCAAAAGACGAGATCATCTATTATGGGGCTTAAGGACAGTATCTTCAAACTGGCCCATGAAGAGTCGATAGGCTTTTGAACACAGCCAGAGGGCAATGGGTAATGAGGGGAACCATGGCTTAGCTCAGAGTAGAAAAGCATCCACTCATCCATCCATGAGCAACCGTGCCAGGTGGTTTCTAGGTGCTGGGACTCAATAGAGAGCAGGAGAAACAAGCACAGGTGTGGTCGACACGGTCTGGGCCAGGGACATGGGAGGGGGAGGACAGGCTTGGAGAAGAGAGTAGGCGCCCTGCTGGAGAGATGCGCCAACGACTGGCAAGACCCTCCCCTCCCGAGCTGTCACAGTGGGAGGAAGGAGAAGGCCTGTCCCTCTCTGACATCCTGCTGCCCTCACATGGACATTCCACTCTGCAGGCCACTGGGACTGCCACTCCCACGGTGAGGGAGCTGTGGCTTTGAGTTCAGCCCAAGAGGCCTGGGGACAGAGGGGGACATGTAGCCTAGAGCCTGGTATAACCATAACTTGTCTCACTAACTTCCCTTAAATCTGCCCTGGGGACCTATTAGCTCTGCTGAGAAAGTGCTGAGGGGAAAGAAAACGGTCCTCCTCTGGCCCCAAACCAGGGCTGGATTAAAAGAGCCAGAAAGCTAAAAATTCCTTCTTTTCTAAGCATTCATCACCCCCAATCTTGGCTGTCACTATCTCCTCCTCCCCAGCCTGATCAAGGGCCTCCAAGAGCCTCACAACTAGCCCCTGGGGCCTCGAACACCTCTTCAGGCAAAAAGAGACTTGATAACCTCTATGCTGTTGGTTGCAGTGGGTCTCTCAAGCCAGGGACACCCCTGCTGTGATGGAAGCCCAATCCTCTTGCTCTGACCTTCACCATCACCTGATCAATTATTTAGCATATAGTTGCACACAACACTATCTTAATCTGTTTTGTGCTGCTATAAAGAACACCTGAGGCAGGGTAATTTCTAAAGAAAGGAAAAAGGTTTATTTGGCTCATGGTTCTGATGTCTGGAAAATGTTTAAGAGTGGGCACCTGATGAGAGCTTCGGGTCACTTCCCATCATGGCAGGAGGTGAAGGGCATTTGGGTGTGCAGAGACCCCAAGGCGAGAGAGGAAGCAAGGGGAGTGGAGTGCCAGGCTCTTTTTAATAACCAGCTCTCTCAAGAACTAACAGCATGAGAACTCGCTCATCCCCAAGGGCAGGGTGGGGAGACATTAATCTATTCACAAGGGATCCACCCCCATGACCCATACACCTCCCATTAGGCCCCCACCTCCAACACTGGTATCCAATTTTAACCTGAGGTTTGGAGGGGCAACTATCTAAACCATAAGCACCTTTCTGCGAACTGTGAAGAGCTAGGTAAATAAACACAGAATTATAAAATCTCAACACAAAAGACTATCAAGCAGGACTGCGGAGCTGCTCACTTTTGCCATTCCAGGAGGACAGGGAAAAGCTACCAAGAGCATTTTCACCAGGCCAGGCCCTTTGTTAGATGACTCCCAGACCCTTTCTTCCTCAAATGGTAGATTTTACAGAGCTCCAGATGTCCTTTAATACCCCATCCACTGCAAGAAACAGTGCTGGGGCACCTGTATACCCACATGCTAAAAGTGAAGTTGGACTCCTGCCCCACACCATATACAAAAATGAACTCAAAATGAATCATGGGCCAAGTGTGGTGGCTCACACCTGTAATCCTAACAGTGCAAGGCCAAAGCAGGTGGACTGCTTGTTGAGACCACCCTGAGCAAGAGTGAGACCCCAACTATATTTAAAAAATAGAAAAACTAGCTGGGCATCGTGGCAGGCTAGTCCCAGCTGCTTGGGAGACTGAGGCAAGAGGATCACTGGAACCCAGAAGTTTGAGGTTGCTGTGAGCTATGATGCCATAGCACTCCACCACCCCCCGCCCAGGACAATTCTGTCACAAAAAAAAGAATCATGAGCCTAAATGTAAAAACTAAAATTAGAAGTCTTAAAAAAAAAAAGCATAAAAATAAATCTTTGTGGCACAATAAAAGAAAAATTAGATAAACCAGGCTTCATTAAAATCAAAAACTCTTATGCTATCAAGAAAGTAAAACACACAGAATATGAGAAAATACTTTCAAATCATGTATCAACAAGGGGATATATAACCAGAATATATAAAGAATTCTTACAACTCAATAATAAAAACAAATACCCGATTTTAAAATGGGCGAATAGACATTTCTCCAAAGAAAAGATACAAGTGTCAAATAAGTACATGAACAAATGCTCAACATCATTCACCATCAAGAAGATGCAAATTAAACACTACAATGAGTTACCATTTTACACCCACTAGGGTGGCTCCAAAAAGACAGACAATAACAAGTGCGGGCAAGGGTGTGGAGAAATCGGAATAAAATGCTCTATACACTGCTGGTGAGAACATAAGTTGGTACAGGCACTTTGGAAAATTGTTTGTTGTTTCTTAATTTAAACAGAGAGGCCAGGTGCAGTGGCTCATGCCTGTACTCTTAACATGTTAGAGAGGCCAAGGCAGAGGGATGTTTGAGATGAGGAGTATAAGACTTCCCTGAGCAAGAGCAAGACTCCGTCTCCACAAAAAATAGAAAAACTATTTTCTGTTTTCTGCCAGGCATGGTGGTGTGCACCTGTAGTCCCAGCTACCTGGGAACCTGAGGCAAGAGGATCAATTGAGCCCAGGAGTTTGAAGCTGCAATGAGCTATGATGATGGCACTCTAGCCCAGGCAACAGAGAAAGGCCCTACCTCACGAATGAATGGATGAGAAAAAGAAAAAGTTAAACATAGAGTTTCCATATAACCCAACAGTTCAATTCCTAGGTATATACCCAAGAGACCTGTTAACATGTCCACACAAAAACTCCCCCACACATGAAATGGTCACTGCATTTCTTCATATTACAAATATCTGGCATTTTTCATAATAGCCAAAAAACGGAAGCAACTCAAGTGCCCATCAAGTGAACAGACGAACAAATGCTGGTATACCCGTACAATGAAACATTATTCAGTAATAAAAAGGAACATGGTACTGGGGGATGCTGTAACATGGATGGAACTTGAAACATACATGATGCTGAGTAAAAGAAGCCAGTCACAAAAGACCCCATATTATATGATACCATTCGTAAGAAATGTCCCAAATAAGCAATTCCACAGAGACAGAACATAGACTAGTGGTTGTCCGGGGCTCGGGGTGGGAGGGAGATAGGAAATGATTGCCAGTAGGTATGGGGTTTCTTTGTGGGGTGGTTAAAAACGTTCCAGAATTAGACTGTGGTGATGTATGTACAGCTCTGAACACACCAAACCTTGGCGTTGTACACTAAATAGACGTAATAGTTCATTCGAGTTGACATAATAAAGTTCTACAAACTGGTGTGCTTAGATGACAGAAATTTATTTTCTCGAGATTCTGAAGGCCCGGAGTCCAAGAAGGAGTGTCGGCAGGGTTGGCTTCTTCCACCTGCTCTCCCTCTTCCTGGTCCGTAGAGGGCGATCTTCTCCCTTTGTCGTCACAGGGTCTTTCCTCTGTGCTCCCCTGTGTCCTACCCCCTCTTCTTGTAAGGATGCCAGTCACACTGAATTAGGACCCACCTCAATGATCTCATTTAACCTTAATTAAGATTAAAGACCTCTTTAAAGACCCTGTCTACAAATACCATCACACTCTAAGGAATGAGGATTAGGACTTCGGACACACAAATTGGGCAGGGTGGGGACACAACTCAGCCCATGACAATGGCAAACACAGCGAGCACAGCTGGGAGCAGAAGTCACGCTCCTACTCCAAGCCTGGTGTGCTTTCTATCTCACCCTCCTGTCGCCACAGCCTCTGAGGCTCAGAAATGAAACAGACAATGGCAAAAGAGAAATTTAAACTTGAAAAATGCCTAAGAACTTAGATCATATGCAGTGTGAGTACAAAGGGGCTCCACAGCTTGGGGTAAGGGGCGGGGGCAGACAGCAGGGCCCGAGGCCCTGAAGGGACCTGCACAGTCACAAGCAGGGGGCCTTGAGCAAATCCAGCACGAATTTCGCATCTACTATGTGCCAGGAAAGGCAGGAGCACGTTCCTGGGGGCGATGTGGTTTACAGAGGGGTTGGCACCTCAGCTAATCCCTGAACAATGGCCTAACTACACAGGGGTAGGGCTCTCCAAGCAGAAGGGACCACGTGGCCAAAAGCGCAAAGGCAGGTGATTTCCAGCCCCGTTCAGGAGATAGCAAGTTGGCTGATACAGCGGAAGAAGCATAACTCGTATCCTTCATACAAGGAATAGTGGGGGACAGGAAGTGAAGGCAGGCTGAGGTGAAATTCTGCAGAGCCTGGCAAGTCACACACAGAAGCACAGACATGAGATGAGTGCTAGGGAGCCACTGAAGCTTTGGGGGCAGGAGTATGGAGTGACCTGAGGGTGCCAGGGAAAGGCGGCTGCACAAGCAGCAGACAGTCGGGCAGCCACTCAGTAGTTCTCATACGAGGCACTCCTAGGCCAGGGGAGGGTACTGACCAATACAGCCCAGGGGGAAGCTCCAGTGGGACACAGGGAGGCAGGAAGCCCCTGCTTCTAGGGGCGCCCTCAGATTAATCTCAATTAGACAAGCAAAGCAGGAATAGGAGGAAGCTTTCTGCAGGCGCTGAAAAGCCGCCAACTCCCAGAGCCCGTGTTGTGATCTGGAGCTGACAGCCCTTCATCTTTTCCGTTTCTTTTTTTTTTTTTTTTTTAGTAGATAAACGGAGGGGTGGTGAAGGGGAGAAAGACACAATGGAGCTGCTCAGTGAACAAAAGCTCTGGTACGCTTTTGCTCATTGTCTTAACCAGGGTGTGCTAATCTCTCAGCAACCTGTAATCATATCTGAGGCAGGGACACAGTCCGCAATGAGCAATTCAGACACAAATGCAGCCTGGATGCCCGTGTGCCTGCGGCCACCCACCTGATCATGGAGGGGAAGGAAGGGTCTGCGACCTCCAGAGAATGGGAGAACGCAGCCTACAAAGCCGGGGACCGTGGTTCAAGTCCTGCTGTCTCCCTTGTAATCTCCAGCGGGACACACAATCTCTCTAGGTCTGTTTCTTAGTCTGCATCAAAAGCCACAGCAGCTGCCATGACTTATTCAGGGGTGACCGAGGGCCAGGAACTATTTTAGGTTTCCATCTCTTACAACACACCTTAGGAGGTTAAGTATTAGTCTCCCCATTTTACAGATGGAGAAACCGGGATTCAGATGTTAGATTAGTCAAGGTCATAAAGCTATGTTTGAATCCAGATCAAACATATGTTTGTCTAGCTTTAAAACCCAGGTTCTTAAACACACCACACTCCCAAATTAAGTAGAAATAAGAAAAATGCTCTTTACTCCCTCACCTGCTTGTTAGGAGGCTCCCAACTTCAAAGGTGCTGTCTTTATCAATAATGTAGTGACCCTAGGTCAAAATGCAGTGGTCCTCAAGTCGGCTGGACCTTACCTCAACCAGGGCCCTTGGCCCAGGCCCTGCTCCTCCAGGTATCCTTCCCAGCTGGCCAGCCAGGATGCCCGCCCTGCCCCACCCTGCCCTGTTGCTTCCTCCATCCATGGAGAGGATGCTCTCAGTCCCCGGATTCCACTCGACTCTCGGAAGCAAAGCCCAAGTCTCACCTTAATTCAAAACTCCAAGAACCTCCCCCATGAAGAAGACGGGACACCTCCGTCAGCACCCTCCCTCCTGACCTCCAGGTCCCCACCTGTTGCTCCTCACCCCCTTGGAGGGTTACATGAGAGCATGTTGACACAGCTACGAATGCAGGGCCTGGCACCGAGAGGTAGCTTTGCTTTACTGTTATTCACATCAGGACCCACGCCCCGGCACCACGCAGCCTTCTGATTCCTCAATACCATTCTGTCTTCCTCCCAGGGAGTCATCAAATGCCAAAGGTGCACCCAACACCCTCCTGGACGCTGCTGACACAGCCGGAGAGGATGCTGACCCGTTATTAACAGAGGAGAATTGAACCTGACATTGTCAGTGATCTGAAACCTCCCAGCTGAGAAAAGCTTTGTTTCTTTAATAACCAATAAATAACACAGGGTGTTTATTTCCCTAGTAAGTCATATTTCTTAAGGATCACTAGGCTCGTATGTCATGACTGTCACTTGGGGAAAGCGTAGAGCGACACTGGTGTCTTTGAGTCCTTTCTCCTTCCCAAGGAGTTCAAAGCATTTGAGCCAGGCTCCTCTTTATCCCTCTACAGCAATCAGAGAGGAGAGGAGGGGGCCCTGGCAACTCCGCCTCCAGTGTGCTTACAATAAATACCGCTAACTGCCCAAGGGGGACAGCTGCTTTCTCTGCACAGTGGGAAATGGAGGAAAGGAAATTTACTTAGCACCCACCTAATCCAATCTTCCCAGTTCCAACTCCACACTTCAAATTGTCTCTCACTCAGTGCTTAGCTCTTCCCAAAGGGACTAAAAATGGGAAATGTGGCCTCTTATTCTAGGAAAAACAGGTACAAACACACACACAGACACCCCTGTCTCCTCACTGTGACGGGAATGGTACACAGAGAATACCTACTTCAAAGATCTCAGGCAATTCTAATAGCAAAAAGGAGCCGCCTCCCTGGTGATTTCCTAAAAACTCAGAACACAACCAAGCGTCCCTGCCCAGCATTCTGGAATGGCTTGTCTTGGCCTGTATCGCCAACCTTGTCATGCTTCCCATTGTAATAATGCTGCAAGTACGCTTCCTCCCCTGATCCTGTGATTTCTTTTCTTTTTTTTTTTTTTTTTGATCCCGTGATTTTTATTCACTTTATCACTTGTCCTTAATTTCCAAAGTGCCCAGCATAACTACTTACCCTTAATACATAAAGCCTGGGTCACAAACTGGCACCACTAGACCAAATCTAGCCCACAGACATACTTAGTTTGGTCTGCAATGTGTTTTAAATTTGTTTTTAATTAGCCAATAGCTAAAGAGAGTCAGGAGTTCAAATTTCTCTTGAAAAATGGAAGCTCTGGCTTGGAGCCTATAGCTCAGCGGCTAGGGGTCCAGCCACATACAGGTTCGAATCCAGCCCAGGCCTGCCAAATAACAATGACAACTACAACAAAAAATAACTGGGAGTCATGGTGGGCGCCTGTAGAACCAGCTACTGGGGAGGCAGAGGCAAGAGAATCACTTAAAGCCCAAGAGTTTGAGGTTGCTGTGTGCTGTGACATCACAGCACTCTATGCTTAAGCCCAAGAGTTTGAGGTTGCTGTGCGCTGTGACATCACAGCACTCTACTGACTATGACATAGTGAGACTCTGTCTCAAAAAAAAGAAAAGAAAAGAAAAATTGAAGCTCTTGGGAAAGAGAGTAGAATAGTTTAACCCCTATAGACATTGACCTTTGACAAATTTCAGTTATCTTTATCCTGGCCAGATAAAGTCTGTGGAGAGCTGAAGAAGTCACACATTGTGATCATGTGTGAACGCTGGCACCTCAATGCCAGGTATTGATTATGAAGGGAGGGGCAGATCACAGCATCACTGCAGGTCCACCAGGCAGCTCCAGTACTCAAGCCTACAGTTCAGACGCACTTAGGACCCAAGCTGCAGTTGAGTATTTATTTAAAACAAAGTATCACATCTCCCATTTGCACAGAAGCACTAGCTCTTCTTCTGTACAGCTGAGTATTTGCACCATGTTCTATGCTGGGATTCTGCTACAAAGCAATAAAAACAGGACACTGAGCAAAAAGGGAGGGACGGAAGGTAGGTTTGGCAGTGCCAGGTCCACATTCTAGTGTGTTGACAGTCAGCTGTACCTGCACAGCACAAATGTGCTGAGACAGGGCATGTGGTCTTCTAAAAGACCACCAAAATATGTTTAGGTGGTCTAGGTGGTCACAGACCCTAGGCCTGCTGGTCTTCATCTTCCGAGTTTGCAGGCTTGCATCAAGTCAACTGAACGGGTGCGCCCAAGGTCATTTCAGACTACATGCTTCCAGAAAGTGGAAGCTAGGCCTGTTTCTCTTGCTTTGAATAGGGGCAGAGAGGGTGCGCACTTAGGAATGATGGAATGAGCGAAGCAACAGCACATACTCAAAATCTGTGCACCAGGCCAGCAGGCTTCAAAGCCAGACTTCTAAGAAAAATGCAGGATTACCAGCCTTTAAAACAGGGCCTCAGCTACCTGACTTCCCAAGGGTAGTTTGTGAGAACAGACTCACACCAAGATCTGAGCTAAACCCCAGGATGCTCTCAGGCATCTGATCTCCATCTTGTATTTAAAAACTCAGAGAAGGATTCCCCCCTCCCCCAAGAAAGAACACCCGGCTTCTTGAATGGTCCTAGGGAAATGGTACAAAGGAGAGACAGATATAAATACAGACATACATACACATATGTATATCAATGCATTAATTCAGTTTCTTGCATTAATTATTTAGATTAAGTTAAAACTGCAAACCAACTAAATGTTCAACAATAGAAAAACTGATAAATACTTAACAATTCCTATGCATCCATTTTGTATATTAAATAAAGCAAATACAATGCAAAATTCTATATGACTACAACTACGTAAAACTTAGGTTTAGAAGTGAATACAGATTAACGGCATCGTGAAAAATGGGGAGTTGATTTGTCATGGTGGCAGTTTTGTGAGAAATTTTTTTCTCCCTATTCCTTTGATTTATATTCTTATTATACAATGTTACTTACACAATAAGCACTTTTTTTTAATGCCCAGCCACTCTTGACCCTAAAATAAACTAGTACAATCCAAAAACAGATGATGATGACAGGTAGCTAAGACATGTCTGTCCTGCTCAGGAACGTCCAGGAGTCCCGCAAGGACTGAAACACAAGATAGGTGCCACAAATCAGTGTGAAGACCTGAGGGCCTACAAAGAAGGCAACCCCACCCCCAAAGCACATGCACGCACACACGCTCCTCAGAGCGCAGACATGGTCCTGGGTCCCACCCATTATGTACACGTGACCCTCTGCCACTCTGTCATTTCTGCAGTGGTTTCAGCATCCCTGTCTTCTGATGGTGGTGTCTGAACTAGACACAGCCAGGCCCGCAGTCTCCCCAAAGACTGTCCTTCACTTATTCTTTTCAATACACATCCCGTTGTGTCCACTGCTAGGGATTCAGGAACCCAATCTTGGGAAGAGGCTGTTTACCAAGGGAGGCAGAAGTGTCAGAAGGACAGACAGAGGGAGGAGCCAGTGGGAAGCCAAATCCTAGCTCACCGTGGCATCAGTCACACCCCATGAAGGAGGCGGGGTGGGCGAGGGCCTGGGGACAACCAGCACCTGAGGCACAGCCCCCTTCCCAGTGGCCAGGCCATGAGTGCTACAGACTGCGACAGAGGCTGATGCCTTAGAAAACAGAAAGAAAACCTTCCTTACCTACAGCTTCTAATCTGGTCAGACTCCCCAGGGAGAGATTTCCTGCTGTGGATTCCCCAGGGGATGCAAGCTGGAGGGTGGGGGGGAACTCCTCAGAAAATTGTCTGAGCCAAGCGGCCAAATCACAGCCCAAATCCATCAGGGCCTCCCATTTGCAGGGAAATTTACTTACGCCTGATTGTTGGGCTTTTACTTTTCAATTCCAAAGACTGGCTTAGTTGTATTTTTGTTTTTGTTTTTTTTCTTTTAAGTGAGAGGGAGAAAGTAAAAAGGCTGAGGGGAAGAAGGAAGAGCGGACCGCAGAGAGACATTTCATCCATCGCTGCCCTATTCCCCATTCTGTTCCATATCTGGGTTTGCGCAAAGGAAGTCCCAGGAACAGGAGCCAAGGCCCCGACAAGCAAGGGTGGGCAGAGGACAGCCACACTGGTCAGGTCATGTGCAGCCCAGTGCCGGCCAGTTTGTGACATGTGCCTCAAGGGGAAGTAGAAGGGAAGGGTTGGAGGAGCCAAGAGACACCAAATGTAAAGGCGGATGGTAGGCAGCTGGCCCCTCCTCCCGTGAGCAGTCCCCGCCACCGGGTTATTGCCAGGCACTTTTTCCTGTGAGAAAAGAATGGGAGGAATGCAGCCCAGCCATTACCCAAATCCACCCTACCGTGGGCTTCGTGCCCAATTACATACAGTGGGGGCAAGGCCTCCAGAGCCTGGAATCAGAAAATCCGCTTAAGAAATTCAAACTGGCAGCCAGAAACCAGCAACATAGGTAATGCAATATGAGGGCCTCCCTTAGAGCCAAATACATACACTCATGCAGGCACACACGCACACACATGCACACACACGCGTGCACACTCACAGGCTCTGCAGGCGTGCACAAGCGACAGTGCACTACAAACCACATGGAGGAAGAGGTGGCCAGAAACACTCCTGGATTTTTATAGCTCTCCAGAGACCTAAGCTCCAGGAAGTGCTAACAATTGCAATCCAATTGTGTCCCTGGCTAGCGAAGCTGGCTGGAGACCGGGACCGGTGCAGAGAGAGGAAGAACTTCATTGGGAAAAAATGTTGACAGAGTCTAATGTTGAGCGGAAGGACAAAGGCTTGGATGAAGGCACCTCTCTGAGAAGCGAGGCATTCTGAGTGCTCCAGCAATCTGCATGAGGCTGTCAGGGAGTCAAAGGCAGGCGGGGGTGGGGGCTCCCCAAAGCCAGCACTGGCTGGAGTGGAGAAGCGGCAGCACACACTCTCCTGCAGGGCCTAGAACTTGGCACCCCCAAAACAGCCCTAAAGAGGGAATTAACTAAGGCAACCCCCCACCTAGAAGGCTCAGGAAGTATGAAGCCCCAGTAAACATGCTGTCCCCACCTAAGAGACCATGTAACACAGTGGAGACTGCGTAACACACTGGAGAAGAAAAACTAGCGTTCGCCGAGCACCTAGCATGGACCAAACACATGGTATCTCGAATTCTAAGAGCCAGCAACGAAGTGGGCATCTTAATCTCATAGGGCAGACAAGAAATCTGCAAGTCAGAGAGCTCCAGCCCCATCACATGGCTAAAACCAAGACTGACACCAAGCTGTCTGCCACCTGCAGAGTCAGAGACACCAGAGTCCATGTTCCAAGTAAACCCTCTGCATCCCAGCGCCACCTTAAAAAAATAATGGGTGGCCTCAATCAAGTCCCTTAATCTTTCTGGGCATCAGCTCCCCCATGTGTGAAAATAAGGGGTGACTGAGGCACTTGCTAAGGTCCCTTTCCATTCAGATACACACAGAAAGGGCCATAAGCCTGTAACTGGCAGAGGCACTGAAGAAACTAAGGACCCCTTAGTCTCTTGACCACAGCTCTGGCCAAGTTTAACAGCCCCAGGAGTGCCCCACCTTTCAGTCACATTGTAACTGCTGGGGCTGTCTGTCTCCCAACTGGACTGTAAGTTCCCCAAGGGAAGAATGCTCCAGCTAATTCTGCCTGAACCCCTCTACCTAGAGCTGTGACTGGCACACCCCAGACATTCATTAAGTGTCTGCTGGCTGAATCAACTGAATCCACGAACAAACTGATTCCTCCTCCAAGTCAGGCAGCTTTCAGAGAAAAGCACTCATGGGTAAGCTGTTCACCACGAGGTATCTCCTCCAGGGTGGGAGAGATGGACCTTCCCAAACTTAACTCAGCATTGAAATCCTCTGGAAAACTTTTCAGAATACAGATTTCTGCCCACCTTCTTGGAGTTTCAGACTCAGAAGATCTGGGACAGGGGCCCAGGAGTCTGAATTATTGAAAAGCTCCCCAGATGTCTCTAACTCAAAGCCAGGACTGGAATCACTGATGGCTATTACTTGGCTAACACCCATTCAGTCGCCCTGCATTGAGACCAGATAAAACTAAGAACAAAAACAAAGTCAGTGCCTCATTCCTGGGGCCTTTTTACCAAAGGGCTCAAATCAACAACTTTTTACACTTTGATGCTGCTGCCTGTTGGACCAGACACGTGGTGGTGCTTGTCCCATTCTGAGGCTGGCAAACTGAGGTCTGGCCAAGAAACAGAACCATTTCTCTCTTTTCACGTCCCCCTTTAGCTCCTGAAGAATGCAAGGCAGTTAGAGCCTCCAAGGACTCTGCTAAATTCCAGGAAAAAAGAAAAACAACGCCAGGTGCTTGTTTGGTTGTAGGTGATGCTGAAACCAGGACAGGTATCTTCCTGCCTTCCACCTGGACTCAGAGGACAAAATATACTTGTCCTTTCATGGCCCACATTCCCTAAGTCCTACCCTCCACACACAAGGTCCCATCAATGTCACAGCAGCAAGCCAGAAGGGAAAGACCCCCATCTCCCTATCCTTGAGGTAGGTGAGGGGCCATTCATTTACTCATTCATAAACATGACAGCAGAGCTAAGAAGTGCAAGAACACAGGCAGAATTAGATGGAAATGAAGGAAGAATTTAACTATTTCTGGTCTTTTCAATAAAAGAGAAGTTGTCCCTGAGAAACAAATGCCAAGAGGCTGAAAGCTCAGTGCCCTGCACCTCACACTCTCCCCAGGAACCAGGAGGCAGCCAGCACCCCAGTCCCTCCTTCAGCAAACAGAGACACCTTCTCAGGGGCAGGAGTCAAAGTCACCTTGGCCAGACACACCCGAGGGGGCCCCTCTTCTCCTCATCAACCTCCTCCCACCCAGCCTTGGACGTGACTGATGGAGCTGGGACAGCTGCAGCTGTTGGTGGGGGGGAGGTGGACAACAGCTGGACGGGGGGATGGAGGGAGGCCCTCCCCCCGCCTGGGCAGCGTCCCAGCCGGAGCTGGAGAGGAAGGCGAGAGACACCGGTCTCCTCTGCACACTTCTCTTTAAGGAGTGGAATGTGAGCGTTCAGCTCCACTCTGACCTTGCTCCCACTCCCTCGTCTCCCCTGGCCCTTCCAGGCAGGCAGGTGTCTCTAAATTCTATAACCAGCAGAACCACTCTGCAGTGTGGGTGCACGCTCTAGGCCCCACAGCAGGCAGTCCCATGGTGCCATGGTTGTGCTCCCTGCCCACATGCCACACCCCTCCGACCACAGTCCCACCCATATGAGACCGGGGCCCACACCACTGGCCACCTGCAGGCCCTGGGTGCTGCAGAAGCACGCCCAGGATGTTGACCCCCAGAATGAGCTGGTGGACAGCAATGCAATGACCACTCGTGTGCACGTCAACCTGGGGACCCGTGTTCTGGGTCTGTCACAGAAATCAAATGGTGACTTGGGAACACATCTCAGTTTCACTAAAAAGCTTTACAACTTTGATTTCCTTCCAGTTTCTGGTTTGGTCTAGAAAGTGAGGCTGATAATATTTACTTTTCAGGGCAGTTCTTAGAAACAGAGGTGCTATATTCTGGTCTATGATAGGCACCCCAATGTATGACAGGCCTCAGTTTCTTTCTTCATCTATAAAATGAGCGGGCTAGACTAGATGGTTTCTCCAGCTACTGCAAAGTCCATTCAGCTTTTTAGCCAGTGGCTCTAGGAGGAAATTGCTGCTCAAAATTCCTTCCCTAGTTCCTGCAGTGTCTCCCAGATATAGAAGGTGACTGAGTCTTCCCCCCTCCTTCCTTATCCATATTCCCCTAGTCATACTTCTCCCCTCCTCCTATCCCTCCCTTCACTCTCCCTCCATATGTACCCAAATTAGACTCCCAAGGGCCAGCCCTTTACCTGCCACGCTATGCCCCTCTGCCCCATGTATATATACACCATTCATCCAGTTTAGTAATATCTTACCAAGTACTTCACACCAAAGGGGCCTCCCCAGCATGGGGCAATATTGCAAGTAAAAACTCTTGATGTAAAACCGTACCATCCAATGTGGCAGCCACTAGCAATATGTGGCCATTTTAATTTAAAAATTAGGACAGATGCAGTGGCTTACACTTATAATCCTAGCACTCAGGGGTTTGCTTGAGCTCAGAAGTTCAAGATCAGCCTGAGTAAGAGTGAGACCCCCAACTCTACTAAAAATAGAAAAATTAGCTGGGCATGGTGGTGGTGGGTGCCTGTAGTTCCAGCTACCCAGGAGGCTAAAGCAAGAGGATTGCTCAAGCCAGAGAGTTTGAGGTTGCTATGAGCTATGATGCCAGGGCACTCTATCCAGGACAATAGTGTTAAGACTCTGTCTCCCCTGGCTCAGCGCCTGTGGCTAAATGGGCTAAGGCACCAGCCACGTACACATGAGCTGGCGGGTTGGAATCCAGCCCAGGCCTGCCAAACAACGACGGCTGCAACCAAAAAATGGCCAGGCATTGTGGCGGGCACCTGTAGTCCCAGCTACTTAGGAGGCTGAGGCAGGAGACTGGCTTGAGCCCAGGAATTGGAGGTTGCTGTGAGTTGTGATGCCACGGCACTCTATTCAGGGTGACAGCTTGAAGCTCTGTCTCAAAAAAAAAAGACTATTTCCCCCCCAAAAAAGTAAAAATAAATTTAAAAATTAAAAATCCAGCTTCTCAGGCATACTAGTTGCATTTTAAATGCAAAACAGAACATCTCCATCATCACAGCACTGGCCCATGCTCTCTCTTTAGGGGCAGGGAAGGAAGCAAGGGCAACGTGAAGAAGGGAGGGGCTGCTTTCCATTGCCTGCATGGAGACACCACCAGGATTCACACTCCAGCAGGCCTACCAGCCACATCCCTCAGTGAGGGTCTCCTTGGCCCCAACACCCAGCAGGATGCAGCAGGCAGCTGTCACACTACACTTCATTTTTGGGATGCATGGGACGCCTGCCATTCTCTACTACCCCTGGGGGGCTCCTGGCCCACCCCAGCTCAAGGTCTGTACCTCATCCCAGAGCAGGGAGCACGGCCCCTCTCTGCTGCCCTATAGCTCCTCCACCCCACAGCTGGATTCCAGGCGGAAGTGTGACCTGCAGAGGGCTGGGGCTCCCCTGCCTCCTGACTCCAAACTATCTCACTGCAAACCCAGAAGGAAAAGAAGGAAGGAGAAAGGGGGGAAGAGAGCTAGTTTCATTCAAGCACCTACTATATTCGTGGTGCCACCAAGGTACTTTCACTTACATTTGCCCATTTGATGTCCGAAAAAATACTGTAAGATAAGTGTGGTTAAACCCATTTTCCAGATGAGGGAACTAAGACCCAGAGAAGGTAAGTGACATTTGCAATCTAGTAAGTATCACAATCTGAACACAAACTCAGAAAAGTCTGGTCTCAGAACTTACAGTCTATTACTCCTCTCAGAGACCAGGGGATCCACAACAGTAGACAAAGGAAGAGCAGGCACCACCACGCTCCTGCCCCAGGAGATGCCCTATAGACGCAGATGCAGGAGGGTAAAGACCCTGTGCTTTTCACATTTCTATCTTAGAGAGCTCAGATTCCCAGGAAGCTCACAGCACTGGGGAGGTGGAGAGGGGCCACAGAGACAAAGCAGGTGGAGGAGTATTAGGAGGGAGGGAAAAGGAAGACAGTGGGGAATAGAAAGTAAAATCAGGAAGGAAGGCCAGAGTACACAGAGGCATTTCAACTTATTCCAAGCATAACCCATGGTGTTGTTAGCCTCAACGCCTGTCTTCCTCCACTAGACCTGGGAGCAGTGAAAACCATGACCCTGTCTTGGAGGGGCAGGAGAGGGGCAGGGTGAAGAGGCGGACAGGTGGGCAGAATGACAACCAAAATGTCAGGGGACTATAGAGAAAGAAAAGTCCTCCTCTTCTCTGCCTTTACAGAGAGGCCACCATCTTTACCCAGTCTTCCCACCCTCAGCTCTCTAAGGACCCTGAGCCTGAGCCATCTGGGAGAAATTATCCTCCTCCCATAGGCTCCAACTTGAGGTCCAGCACCCTGGGCCCTTGTGCCCCTTTGTCAGCCACAAGTCACAAGGCCAGGCTACAGCAGGGCCAAAGAGACCTCAAAGATCCTCTGATGCAATCTTCTCATTTTACAGATGACCAGACTGAGGCTCCAGAGGGGAGTGAGCTTGTTGGGGGCACATAGCTTCAAAGAGAGAAAGATCCTCATGACTGTGACGGCAGGAACTTGAAAACTGCAGCACATAGCCAAGCCCTAGCGTCCTGTGGCTGCGTGCAGGGCCAGGCCAGAGCCCGCAGCCCATCTGTCTCTTGCACCTGCCAAAAGGCCTCCCCTCCCCTGCGCCCATGTTAATAAAACCCACCACAGGTGATTTCAGAACATTACACCAGGGGGGGAGTTTTGCTGGCCACAGTACCATGCCTTTAATTTCCGATTTCTCAGCCTGACACCCCTCATGGTCTGAGCCCTCTCTGCTCTGAGCCCTGTGTGGTCCTGCATCACCTTGGCTGTGCCAGTCATGCCTTCCCCCAGCCATCTGGACACAAAAACGAGGAGCTAGCAGGACAGGATGATGCTGGCCAAGAGGACTGCTGGGAGGCTCCGGACACCTGGTCCCTGCCTTCCTGCCCGGGCTGTGTGCACTATGGAGATACAAGGTAATATACAGGTTTTTCTGTTCCTGGGACTCAGTTTCCCCATATGTAGCTAGGAATCTCCTGCCGCAAACTCAGCAAGATGCACTGGATGGGTGTTCCTCTGTTCCCAGCCTTATAGAAGGAGAAAATCAGAGCAAATCCAAGCTGAGCACCTTCTAGGGACAGCAGGACCCCCGCCCTGGATGAGCTCTCAGTCAAGCTGGTGCATTAAAACAAGCTCACATAAAAAGGTCATTTCCCAAACGAGAGCACTGCCAAGTCAACGATACAGAGCAAGGGCACCATGGACTGGCAAAGTTAGGAAAGACACGACAGGAGAGAGTCTTGGACTGGCACTGAAAGGTGGGCATGAGCTCAAAACTCCAGGGGTGAACCCCAGGGCAAGTGTGGGTACTGAGTACAGGGGAAGCTGCCACCATCCCCACCAGAGGACCCCAGGGTGTAAGCCCAATACAAATGGACACCCAGGGCTGTTGCATTCATGGGTATGCTCATGAGAGTGCAGGGGACCCTTGGGGACACACTTGATGCGTGAAATCAAGGAAGAGCACTTTCTAGGAGGTGCCCTGGAGCAGCAGATGCAAGGAAACCAAGCAAGACGACAGACTTGAAGTTAAATTAAATGCTAAGAAACATAATTTGACAATCAGATTATTTTTGGAACATAAAGGTTTAGGGGAATAGGGAAAAGGGAAAAATATCGTAAGCTATTGGTTCAAAGTTCAAGTCCTTGGGATCTTAATTCTGCCCAGACACAAACCTGGCATGGATAACACGCCAATGAGACCTCCACTTTCACTTCAGGTGGGGACAGCCCAGGTAGCCAGAGGAGCATGGGCAATGCTCTCTAAGAACTTCCCCGGGTGAGATTCCTAGGGCTGCCCAAACAAACTGCTAC
Source organism: Arctocebus calabarensis (assembly GCA_963573935.1). Lineage (NCBI taxonomy): Eukaryota > Metazoa > Chordata > Mammalia > Primates > Lorisidae > Arctocebus > Arctocebus calabarensis. Next base: position 37,725 of record CAUYON010140923.1, read on the forward strand.
AAGCTGGGTGGCTTAGTCAGTAGGATCTATTTCCCACAGTTCTGTGGACCGAAAGTACAAAATCAAGGTGTCAGCAGCACCCCGCTCCCCCTGCAGGCTGTAGGGGGGAGGACCGGCCTTTGCCTATTCCTGCTCCTGGTGGTTGATGGAAATCCCTGGTGGACTCATCACTCTAGTCCCTCCCTCCATCATCACAGGTGCTCTCCCTGTGTGTTTCTGGGTCCAAATTTCCCTCTCCTTATAAGGATAGCAGTCATCAGATTAAGGCTCACCTGATCCAACCTTAACCCATCTTAACTTGATCATATCTGCGAAGATCTTATTTTCAAATAAGATCACATGTACAGGCTCCAAACAGACATGAAGTTTAGGAATAAACCCTGTAAATACACTTACTGTCAAAAGATGCCCTTGGAGTCCAAGAGACCCCTACTGTGGGAAAGAGACATTACACCAGGCACTGAGAGTCCCAAGTCCTAACTCCAAACCCACTTTCGACTAGCAAGGCCACCTCAGCCAGATCCCCAACCCTCTCAGTGACTCTGTCTTCCGTGAGGGGATGATTAGGACTTGATTTCCCAGGCTCCTCTCACCTCCAAAACTACTTAATTAAAAACAAATAAAAATCAGTACAAACTCATGATCTTTAAGATACAACACAATAGAAACAGAAGTAAAAATAGATTTGTGCATACACATTAAGTTGGCACACATATCCTTCCTAACTCTGTTGTCAGAGAGGATTCAGAAGCAATGACGCCCCAGCAGCAAAGAACACACTCAGCACCCACATCTTGGTTGCTAAACTTCATCATTCTCCAGCACACCCAGCACCAGGGTCCTGATTTCTAAACTCCATTCTCCAGCACACCCAGCACCAGGGTCCTGATTTCTAAACTCCATTCTCCAGCACACCCAGCACCAAGGTCCTGATTTCTAAACTCCATTCTCCAGCACACCCAGCACCAGGATCCTGATTTCTAAACTCCATTCTCCAGCAAAAGGACCGGGCTCCTTAAAGAGGTGATTGATTCCAGGGCTGGGATCGGAAAAATCTAACATCTTCTGGAGCATCTTGTGGTGCCAGAAAGTAAGGGAAAGAGTTAAAAAAAAAAAAAAAAAGAGGGCACAGGAGCCTAAGAGCTCCCAAGGGCCAAACCTGGAACAATCTGAGCAATAAAATAATTATAGTTATTATAGTAACTATAACCTGTAGAATCCCATAAATAGCATTTATTATACATCATATAACCCATACATTGTATTTATAGATATCCATGAGTCTGCAATGACAGAAATAAAATGACTGAATAAATAAATAAATGTGAGAAAGGGACAGCTCTTCCTTCCTGGAGAATTCCAATTAATAAATTAAGAAAATTACATTAGGCAAATAGTGCAATAATAATAGTTGCAGGCAAGAACCACTGATGGAGGCTCAAATTAGTGGGTGAAAGTTTGAGGAAAAACAAATTATCTTCCTGTAGGCCATTTATTAATTACAAAGAAAAAACTGTAACATTATAGTGGAAATGCCTGGCCAACACTACCTTTTCCAAGCAATCGAGGGCAACATCACCAGTAAAACGATACATTAACATCAAGTGGCCCCTGCTAGGATGCACGGGGAAGGACATGGCATCACTTCTGCGGCAGTCCCACCAACGATGCATAACCTTGATCTCATCATGAGGAAACACTGGACAAAGCCAAGGTGGGGGACGGCCTACAAGGTGATTGACCAGTACTCTTCCATACTGTCATGGTCACGAAAGAGAAGGAACGGGTAAGGAACTGTCACAGGATGGAGATGCCCCAAGCAGATGTGGTGACTAAAATCAAGGTAGGATCCCAGAGTAGAAAAAGGCATCAGTGGGGAAAATGAAATCCCAAAAGAAGTCTATATTGTAGCTAGTAACACTACACTAATGTTAATTTCTTGGTTTTGACAGTTGAACTATGGTTTAGTAAGACAATCTAGACCAAAAATAGCAAAAAAAAAAACCAGAGAGAGAGAGCTCATGCACATGTTCACCACAAACACACACAAACACCTCTAAGTGCACAGACACATCCTAGAAAAGGTGCCACATACCTTATTGCTGAATGTCACTATGGTCACCTTCGCTTTCCAGAAAAAGGGTTCAAAATTGCTCTGCAGAGTGGACTACATGCTGGCATCAGCGTCCAGCTTCCCAAGGGGAGGACTCCAAGGTGACCACAGTGATATTCAACAATGAGGTGAGTAGCACTTTTTCTAGGATGAGTTTGTGAAGTAAATCACCCAACTTCATTCACGTACGAACGTGCCACCAGGGCACCTAAGAGCAGGGATGATGTGGGAATCCAGCGTGTGTGCAAGAGAGCACGGTGGGGTGGCAGCAGGGAAGGGGGTAGGGAAGACGGCCTCGTGTTGCTGCAGGCAGCATGCTGAGTCTCCGAACCGATTTTCACAAAAGGATTACTAGATTACATTCTTTACTACAGGCAGCTGTCCCTGTCAAATAAATAATCATCGCCTTACATTTATATATCACCTTTCAGCCCCCAGCCCTTCTCCTACATCTAGAACCAGTCTGGGAATGCTTTCAGCCCTTGTCAGGGAAGGGAGTGGGAGAGAGGCAGGGGAGGGGTCCAGACCGCACGGAGGGGCCAACCTGAACCCCTTTCAGTTTCCAAGAAAGACAGGCTGGGCCCCCAGCCAGAGAAAAAAGGTAAACCATTGCCAAGAGGGGAGCCCAGTGGTACAGGTGGGTAGGAAGGCTTTGGGAGAAAATAAAGGCTAGGACAAAAGAGAGAGTGAGGGGCTTCCCTGGAGGGCACCTGGGCCCAGCAGCAGTGGGACAGGGTGTTTACCAGTTCTCAGACCCCAGAGCGTGATGCTGGGCACGCTCCTTAACCTCTGCCATCGTCTCCTCATCTGTAACATGCACCTGCCACACGGGGAGCCTACGCCATGGAAGGCACTCAGCACACTACCTGGCACCAAACCCTGGGGGCCAAGACAGTGGGCTCTGGAGCTCAGTGGAAAATACAGGGACGCCTACTAGTCCCCAGGAGAAGCCCGAGATTGCCAGGCAGCTATCACAATTCCACTGCTGGGAACACAGGACAGGGTCCCTAAGTCTAAGCCTTAGTTAGATGGCTGTTCCGGGGAGGAAGGGACTCATTCTGATGTGGGGCTGCTCTTGGCAAGGGTAAGGCAAGACCAGCCCACCCACAGAGTGGGGCCAGGGCAGGCTGGGGGAGGAGGAGCAGTGCTGAGCACAGGTGGCCCCAACTCAGAGAAAAGCCTGGTTGACAATGGCCTTGCGTGTCCTAAGCAACTAAGACACAATGCCAGAGGCCACCCAGGCCCTGCCTCTGGGGCACTTACAATCTAGTTGGAGAGACAAGTGCACACTGAAGAGCCAGGTCAAAACATGAGACCTGTCACCACCCATAACACAAGCCGAGGACAAACAAGGGGACACCACAGGCACTGGAGGAAGAAGACCAGGCACCACACGACAGAGGGCACACTGGGTGACGGAGCCACCCAAAGCTTTCTCAAAGAAGCAGTGCTCCTGCTCACCCCAGAAAAATGTGTGGGCCTTGAAGGGACCGAAGCTGGGCAGAAGGAAGGGGGGCTGGCAGGAACCAGGGTGCTCAACAGAAGCAGGCAGGCCATCCACCACCACGCTGGTGACCCGAGAGGAATGGGCTAGAGAAGCTGCTGGAGCCACACAGAGAAGGGCTGAGGCTATGAGTCAGAGAGCTGGGGGAGCAGGGGAGAGAGAAGGTTTGGGCAATAAGAAGCAGATCTTCAGTGGACAGGTTAAGAGTTTTCTTAGAAGGCCAAGTGCAATGGCTCACACCTGTAATCCTAGCACTCTGGGAGGCTAAAGAAGGTTGACTGCTTGAGCTCAGGTGTTCAAGACCCAGCCTGAGCAAGAGAGGACCAAAAATAGAAAAATTAGCCAGGAATTGTGGTGGGCACCTATAGTCCTAGCTTCTTGTGAGGCTGAGATAAGAGGTCACTTGAGCCCAAGAATTCAAGGTTTCTGTGACAAATGGCAACGGCATTCAACCCAGGGTGATAGAGTGAGACTCTGTATCAAAAAAAAAAAAAAAGGTTGACTCAGCGCCTGTGGCTTAGTGGGCTAAGGCGCCTGAGCTGGCGGGTTCGAATCCAGTCTGGGCCCGCCAAACAACAATTACAGCTGCAACCAAAAAATGGCCAGGCGTTGTGGCGGGCACCTGTGGTCCCAGCTACTTGGGAGGTGGAGGCAAGAGACTCGCTTGAGCCCAGGAATTGGAGGTCGCTGTGAGCTGTGATGCCACGGCACTCTATCCAGGGTGACAGCTTGAGGCTCTGTCTCAAAAAAAAAAAAAAAAAGTTTTCTTAGACTTTCTGATGACAAGGGAAAGAAACTACAGAAGTTTTGATCACTTTGGGCAATACAAAACCCAAGCTTTAGGCCGGGAACAGTGGCTCACGCCTGTAATCCTAGCACTCTGAGAGGCCAAGGCGGTGGATAGCTTGAACTCACATAGGTTTGAGATCAGCCTGAGCAAAAAGTGAGATCCCGTCTCTACTAAAAATAGAAATAGAAAAACTGAGGCAAGAGGATCGCTTGAGCCCAAGAGTTTGAGGTTGCTGTGAGCTGACACCACAGCACTCTACCAAGGGTGACATAATAAGTCTCTGTCTCAAAAAAAAAA
>CAUYON010140924.1:0-24346 GCA_963573935.1 Arctocebus calabarensis
TGTAGTCCCAGCTACTTGGAAGGCAGAGGCAAGAGACTCGCTTGAGCCCAGGAATTGGAGGTTGCTGTGAGCTGTGATGCCACAGCACTCTACCCAGGGTGACAGCTTGAGGCTCTGTCTCAAAAAAAAAAAAAAAAAAAAGAAAAGAAAAGAAAAGAAATTTACCATATCAGACCTAGCAGATCTGTAAGGGAAATGGAAACCGTAATAGACAAATAACAGTGTCAACCTTGATCACTGCTTATTCTTACTAGTCAGCAGAAGATCACAATTTAAGTTTCTCGTTCACTAAGGTAGCTATGACAACACATAAGCAATGGAAAAGAACAGACCCAAAATGCCAAAGGTATGTTTGGATTTTTGGTTTGAAGAATGATCTGACCAGTGGCAGTCTGGCTTTGAAATGGTTTCTTTATATACAACTTCTAAGATGTAGCTCTATTATAATTATTGCTAAGTAGAAGAAATGACAACAAATATCAATATATACAAAGAGAGTGGGGGCGGTGCCCATAGCTCAGTGGGTAGGGCACTGGCCACATACACTGGGGCTGGTGGGTTTGAGCCCGGCCCAGACCTGCTAAAACGACAACTGAAAGAACAACAAAAAAATAGCCAGGGCACTGTGGCAGGCTCCTGTAGTACCAGCTACTTGGGAGTCTGAGGTAAGAGAATCACTTAAGCCCAAGAGCTGGAGGTTGCTGTGAGTTGTGATGCCGTGGCACTCTACCCAGGGTGACAGCTTGAGACTCTGTCTCAAAAAATATAATAAATAAATAAATATATATATACACAGAGAGAGAGAGAGAATAACATATGAGAAAAACTTAGCCAATCTTGGTTTTCTATTATGTGAGTGTTTTTTTTTTTTTTTAAGAGACAGCATCTCATTTTATCGCCCTTGGTAGAGTGCCGTGGCGTCACACAGCTCACAACAACCTCCAACTCCTGGGCTCAAGCGATTCTCTTGCCTTACCCTCCTGAGTAGCTGGGACTACAGGTGCCCACTACAATGCCCGGCTATTTTTCTGTTTTTGCAGTTCAGCCAAGGCTGGGCTTGAACCTGCCACCTTCGGGATATGGGGCCGGCACCCTACTCAATGAGCCACAGGCGCCATCCGGTTTTCTGTTGTGTTTTACTGAGAATGACTAAGTCACATTAAATAGGTTTATCTACCATGCCTGAAGATTCTTAATTCAAATCTAGATACACAGAACATTGCCGCCTCAAAAAATGGCAATGGCCTAAACTAGTGACCTGAAAGTCCCTTGTTCAAATCTTGTACAATTAGGGTTAAGAAGAGGGTAGGCAAGACCTTTTAATCATAAAGATTTCTTTTCCAAAATATACTAGACATTGACAACATAGCATATAGTCAATGTACTGCTTTCTATACAAAAATTAAGAGAATATGAGACACTATATTTGAAAACACAGCAATTGAACCATAAATGAGAAGACCTAGAATCTAAGTCCTACTGGTTAACAGTTGTGTGATATTAAACATGAAAAAATCAATAAAATGAAGAGATAGGGCTGCATTCTACATTCTAATGTTTATTTAAACCTCATTTATTTACCCCCTAGACATTCAGGGCTCAATTAGCACTATTATTCTCAGGCTTCACTGATGTAAAAATAAACCTTGTTATTAAAGAATTAATCTTGGATGCCACAAAATTACTGAAATTGATTTTTTCTTTAGATAGAATCTATAAAAGAGAAAACATCAAAAATTCCATCAGCAGATGTATGGACAAAGAAAATGTGGTATATATATTAGGTTGAACAATTAAGTTTGCAAACTCATCCTAGAAAAAAGTGCTACAGACCTCACTGCCGGGTATCACTATGATTACCTTTGAAGTATTCCCTTGGGAAGCTATACACCTACACCAGCACCTAGTCCACCCTTCAAAGCACTTTTTTCTAGGATGAGTTCACGAGCTTAATTATCAGACTGCATGCCACAGCAGCCCTGATGGCCATTCCAGAAAGAGCTCCAAAATTGCTTTGAAGGGTGGACTAGGTGAAGGTGACTATAATGATATTCAGCAATGAAGTATGTAGCTCTTTTTCTAAGATGAGTTTGTGAACTTAATTGTCCAACCTTGTATACAACAGAGTATTATTCTGCTACAAAAAAAGAATAAAATCTTAATGATTCACAACAACATGGGTGAAACTGGAGGACATTATCTTAACTAAAACAAGCCAGGCAGAAAAAGACAAATGTCTCCTGTTCTCACTCATATAGGAGCTTAAAAAAAAAGTGATCTCATGGAGGTAGTGAGTAGAATGGTGGTTACTAGGGGGGGAAGGGTAGTGGAGTGTGAGGGATTAAAGAGAGGCTGGTTAATGGGTACAAAAATACAGTTAGAAGGATCTAGTGTTGGGTAGTGTTTAGAAGGACTAAATCATAATTTAACCCGTATTTCAAAATAAATAGACGAACAGATTTATAATGTTCCCAATACAAAGAAATAACATTTTATCAGATGAATACCCCAATTACCCTGATTTGATCATTACATATTCTTATATCAAAATATATGGACCCCATAAATATCTGTAACTATGAAGCATCTGGAAAATTAAATAAGTAAATAGCAATAAAATGCCAAGATGAGAATATATGCCTTTGAAAATAAAATTGTATCATTTGGGAAAAATCCATGAAGCCAAAATGAAACTTAGACCAAACTTGTCTTGAAAAGAAATGTGTCTGGTCTACAGTTTTATACTTCCATATAAGTTATTTACTGGTCATTAAAAATAAATTTCAGGGGAAGAGGGAGGAGTAATGGTAAACTCTCACCTAATGTATACAATGTAAGGGTATACAGCACACCCCCTGGATGAAGGGCTCAACTATAACTTGAACTTTACCGTAGAAATGCCAACAATATAACCTAATCATTCGTACCCTCATAATAATCTTAAATAAATTTCAGTCGTGTCTAAGATATGCCTAAACTCAAAAGAAAAATCCATACTTAAAAACTTTCCATCTGCAAATGAAAGAGGATGGGCTCCAGGTTTCTCAATCTTGAAGATTTCATCTACAGCCATTATCTTGCAATCATTTAAAGTTCCTTCAGAACCCCTGTTTAAAAAAGGAAGAAAGGTTAACTTCCATCAGTAAATCTAAACCATATACAAATAATAATTAAGATTCAGTTGGAGAAATCACTGGAATTTGCCTATTTACAATTTGGGATTATAGTTATTCCAATCACTCTGAACTATAATTTCCAATAGAAAAGCCTAATAGTGTTTGAGTTAACATTCAAAGTATAACTTTACAGTAGAATCAGAAAAAAATTCTTTGATCTGAACTGACATCTTTTAATCAGTTTTGGAAAATTATGGCCATTATATTTTCAAACACTGTTTTCACTCCACTCTCTACTTTGGGAATTCCAAGTACATGTAATTAGACCTTCCACTAAGTCCAATGTGTCTAACATTCTCTTGTATTTTCCATGTTGCAGTTGGATAATTTTTATTGACTTACCTTGCAGTTTACTAGTTCTATTTTCTGCTGTTTTGTTAAATCAATTTAATAAGGTCTTAGTTTTTTACAATAACTTTTATTTCTAGAATCTCCATAATTTTATAGATTCTAATTTTCAGTTGAAATTCAGTATCATTTTATCTTTCTTCTTGAGCATATTAATTACACTTACTTTAAAGTCTCTGATAATCTGAACTATCGAGACCACCTATGAGTCCATATCTGTTATTGATCTGCCTTCTGTCTTCTGACTAGATGGCCTGTCTTTTGGTAGAATAGTATTTTGAATAGTATTTTTTGCTCTGGGGTAGACAGTGTATACATATAAAACATTAGAGACTTCAGATATTACCTTACGTAAAGAAGGTTCACCTTTCTGCTAAGCAGATAAATGCAGTAGTATAACATTTTAGTCAAAGTATGCTGAGTCAAGGCTGGTTTATAGCCTTTGTAATATGTAGCTTATCTGTCTTAGCCCTTCAGACTAAGAGACTGTCATATATTCTGTAGAGCCACTCCTCCAGTGATCCCAAAATCCAATGTCTCCCTTCTAAGAATGCTGAAAATGCCACTCTGCTTTTTACTTATGTTTTTAGCCTCCTACCAGCAAAAACCTCAGTATTCAGCCAAAGTCCTAATATGAAAACAGGTCACATACTTGAGGTATCCCAAATATCTGCTAGAAGCTCTGCTGATTTCTATTTCCATTCTGCTCCTAGCTGTTCTCAGCTAGGTTTTGCAATGCATCCAGAATTAGCAGATTTCCCAGGGGGTAAAACACAACTACAGAAGCCAATTGCCTTTTGAGTTTCTTCCCCCTCCAGAGTTGTAGCTCCAGTGGTTGGTTCTCTCCTTGATTCTCTGCTGTCTTCAAACAAGCAACTATCTAATCTGGCTATTCTAGGTGGTTTAGGTAACAGCGCTGATCAGGTGTCCCACCCTCTTTGGAAATAGAAGCCTTAAGTATTCAATAAATGTCACAAAAACAGCTTCAAAACTAACAACCACTTTATAATGTATTTATCATTTTAAAGGCTTACCACAAACATTCCTTCTGCCCCAAACTGCTAAAGCTATAGTAAATCACAACCAAAATATATACACTATAAATTTACTTCAAAAAATATCTTATTAGCCAACAACTATATGATACATTATGTAATTACAAGAAAGAAAAAAAGCCTTCAATGAGGTGTCTATAAAAGATCCTTAAATAAAGCTAGGATAGTTACTAAACTGTTCTCTCAGTTGAAGATAAACAGGAAATAAACCACCCTGCAGATGAAAAGTTACATGGTACTTCCAAGTGACCTGTAAACTCAAATCTTCAGAAGATCTTTACTCAGCCCATGTTAATAAAAACTATTCTCTCAGCATCTGCAATACTGTATTTACTGAAAACCCATTGTAACTAGTGTTGCGAACAGGGCCTGGCATACAACAAAAAGTCATGGCATTAACATTCCAGTTATATAACAGGCAGCAAAACTGGACCCAAAGGTGTCAATGACCTAATTCCAGGAACCTATGAATATGTTACCTTACATGGCAAAAGGACTTTGCAGATGATTAAGGACCTTGAAATGGGAAGATTATCCAGATAGGCCAATATAATGACAGCAGACCTTAAAAGTGGAAGGGGTAAAGGGAAGTATAAGAGAATCTGAGAGAGATGAAACTACAGAAGAATTGTCAGAGAGATGCAACATTGCTAGCTATGAAGATGGAGGAAACAGGCAACAAGCCAAGAAATGTGGAAGGACTCAAAGATAAAAAAGGCAAGAAAATGGATTCTCCTGTAGAGTCTCCAAAAATGAACACATCCCTGCTGACATTTTGATTTTAGCCCAATGAAATCCAAGCCTATTTAAGACTTCTGACCTCCAGAACTGTAAAATAAAAAGTTTTATTTTAAGCCACTAGGTTTATGGTAATTTGTTGTAGCAACAAAAGGAAACTAATATAAGTGGGGTCAGAGAAACAATGTCGAGTGGTAATACATACTATAAAGGGAAAAAAGTCAAAGAGTAAGGGATAATTTAGTCTATGCCTGGTACGTATGTGTGTGATTTTATATAGGGTGATCAAGAAAGGACACTCTGAAGTGGCATTTGAGCGGAGAACTGAAGACACAGAGCAAGCTAAAGAAGACTGTATGGGGCAGACAAGGCAGAGGTGACAGCAAGTACAAAGACCCTGAGGCAGATTATGCAACACAGGTGGCCAGAAGAGTTGAAGCACAGTGAGCTCTGACTTATATTTGATATAGACATTAAGTATATCCGGCAAGAATGGCGTATTCAGTTACAAAAATATCACTATAGAGATCTCATAATATGAAAAAATTAATAAATCAATGAAGCCCCATAAAAATGATATTGAACACAAAGGAAGTATATCTACAGTCTTAGAAAGGTCAAATAACTTTTCCTATTGGATTCAAATTCTACTTTACTTATAAATGTCTAACCTAGTGTAATTTAACACGTATTAAATGTGATACATAATAAGTGAATAAACTTTTAAAAATACTTAAATCTCAAATTTGTGTTGTGAGTTTTCTTCAAAGCTAAACAAACAAAAAACTAAAAAATGGAATCTGATAATTAGAATCTGATATTTCAAGCATATTCACTTTTTGGTACTCACAAATTAAAAATAGAAACAAGCATGAACTTTAATTCCAAGTTCCCTTATCAAATCTCCAGGGCAGATTAAAAATCATGTCCTCTATTTGCTTCTTCCTTTGCACCTTCAATACAACAGAGAGGATTAAAGCTGAAGGTTAGTACTTTGCAAAAATCTAACAAAACTGATAAACCTCTGGGTGAGACTGATCAAAAAGTTACAAACTCAGTGCTCGCTTCGGCAGCACATATACTAAAATTGGAACGATACAGAGAAGATTAGCATGGCCCCTGCGCAAGGATGACACGCAAATTCGTGAAGCGTTCCATATTTTTAAAAAAATAGCCGGGCGCTGTGGTGGGCGCCTGTGGGTCCCAGCTACTAGGGAGGCTGAGGCAAGAGAATCGCTTAAGCCCAAGAGCTGGAGGTTGCTGTGAGCTGTGTGACGCCACGGCACTCTACCCAGGGCGATAAAGTGAAACTCTGTCTCTACAAAAAAAAAAAAAAAAAAGTTACAAACTTAAATTCAGGAATAAAAAGGGAACTTCACAACAGATACTATACACATTGAAAAGATGTGGCTACCAAATTTATGACAATTTAAAAATATAAATCCAAGTAATTCCTACAAAATTAAATTCTTGTTCAAGAAAAAAAAACCAAAAATACAAAAAGTCCTATCATTATAGAAATTGAATCAATCATAAAAAAATCTTCCCACAAAGAAAACTCAGCCCCAGAAGACTCTACAAGAAACTTTACCAAGCATTCAAGAAAAAATGCAAAATTCTACCATAAGACAGAAAAAGAATATTTCAAATTATTTTACGGAGCTAGCATAATCTATGACGATTAATGTACAAATTTCATATATTAACATAAATGAAAACTCCTACACAAAATATTGTCAGATCAAATCTAGGAAAACATATCTCTAAAATACCTATAACAGAGTTTTAATGAAATAAGTTCTCTCAGTGATCGGGGGAAAGAAGATGCCTGCTATCACTATCCATTTAACAATGTATTGAAGGGCCTAGCTGGTAAATAAGTACAAGAAGAAGAAATCAAAAGTAAAAGAAAAGACAAAACAAAAATGTTATAATTCACAGATGATTATAATTGTAAACATTTCAAAACAATTTACATGTAAATTGAATTTAGTAAATCTAGCAAAGCTACAGGATCCAAAATCAAAGGATACTTGTATTTCTTTATACTAGTAAGAGAAAAGATGACTGGAAAATTCAAATGAAAGCACACAGAGATAAGAATGTATAAAACCTACCTGAAGAACAGGCAGGAGAAACTGTTCTGTCATATTATCAAAGTATGGAACTAGTATAATGATACACCAAAACCAGAACCATGGTACAAAACAGAGGAATCAGAAGTATGCATCAAATATAAAGATTTTTGATATGAAAGATCAGTGGGGAGGGGATGGGCTTTTCAATAAGCAGTGATAGGAAAAATGATTATTCACATATATCAAGTTAAATGAGACCCTTACCTCACACTGTACACAAAAATCTACTCCATGTCGATTAAAAGACCTAAAGAAAGGCAAAAATCACAAAGCTTTTATAAGGTAATAAGAGATTATTTTTATGATCTCTGGGTATGGAAGTTTTTAAAGCAAGATATAGATAGTACAACCATAAGGGAAAAAATTTCCTTTAACTTTGATAACTTCACCTACATTAAAATTAAGAAAACTGCTATTCAATATAAGGAGAAAAGACAAGCCATGGAGTTAGAAAAGATTTCTGCCACATACACATATAACTGAAATAATTTAGCTCCCACAACCAGAACTCAGAAACTAATCCGATGAACTATTCAATTAACGACCATCAAAAAATGCACCAAAGTTTAGAACCAGGTCCTCACAAAAAGCACCCAACTTGTTAATAAACATACAAAAAGGTTCAACTCTATTAGTCAGGAAAATATCAAAGCCACCATTAGGTACCATTATTATACACCCATCTAATCAGCAGAAACTAAAGTCTGACAAAACAAGTATAGATGAGAATGCAGAGCAACAGGAACTTAAAAGAGTCTCAGAATTATAATTAGGTACAGTCACTTAAACATCTGGTCTTATCATCTACAATTGAAGGTGCACAAGTTCTACAACCCAGCAATTCTATTCCTAGATACAATGCAATTAGAAATTAATGTACATACATGCCAGGACATAGGTACAAGCATATCATGGCAGAAATGTAACAGCTCTGAACCATTTCTCAACAGCATAATGCATTTATACCTTTACTTTCATTATTTATCCACTCTTTCCAGTGAGAAAAGATTTCTAATTATGAAAAAAAATTCCCATCCTCAAAGGCTTTTTTGGTGCTTGTGTTTCTAATGCTTCTAGTTAAAAAAAAAAAGAACCTGATACTTTATGGAACATTGTGTTTTTTTTTTTTTTTTTAGACAGAGCCTCAAGCTGTCACCCTGGATAGAGTGCTATGGCATCACAGCTCACAGCAACCTCCAATTCCTGGGCCCAAGTGAGTCTCTTGCCTCCAGCTCCCAAGTAGCTGGGACTACAGGTGCCCGCCAAAACACCTGGCCATTTTTTGATTGCAGTCCTCATTGTTGTTTGGTGGGCCTGGGCTGGATTCGAACCCGCCAGCTCAGGTGTACGTGGCTGGCACCTTAGCCTGTTGAGCCACAGGCGCCGAGCCAGAACATTGTGTTTTACTGTTGGGCTAGCCATCACATAATTGTTCTATCAAACCAATATCTGCCTATCCATTCTGAAAGCCAATGTGCTCCTCAGAATCACTTGGGGGAACTTTTTTAAATAGTAAGCTTATTTTGCTCAATACCAAGAATACTATTATATGTACCCATTCTTTTTATATGTTACACTCTAATACAAAAGGTCCCTTACACAGCTACTTTATGTGTTTCCTTTCCTTCATAATTTGTATCCATATCAGAATTTTAAACTGTTTAGACATCCATAATTGAGCTACACCCTTAGTCTAGTAATATAATCACACTTGTGTTTGTAGAAAGTTCTGAAAAATCTGTTTTCCAAAATGTTTTTGGCACTCACAACATTCTTTTTCTTTATCTCGGTAGTTAGCAAACTTTCTACGAAGAGACAAAAAGTGGTTTTGACTTTGCAGGAGACATGGTTTTAGCTGCCAACTTTCAAGAATGCCGCCCAGCACAAAAACAGCCATAAATAAACCAGTATGTCAATGGCATTGTTTGGTTCCAACAAATCTTTATTTACAAAGACAGGCAGCTAGTGGGCTATAGTTTACCTACTCTTCCTTTACATATATTTTTCATTTATATTTTTAACAATAAGCAGATGCTGACTCCCAGATTTGTCACCCTGTGTCATTAATCCAGCTAACCAGAACTTGACAAGAATATCAGCTTGGCTGCTTCCCTTATGTAAAAGAAAACTGCCAGGTCTTCTAAAATTTCCAATGCCCAACACAACAAATCTAAGAATTCTTTTTAAAGACATGCAGGAAAATGTGTGTTTACTTAAACACTTATAATAAAGGACTGAAAATTTAATATAATTTTTTTAAAGCAACTTAGTGACTATTCAAAATCTATTCAGAAGATGAAGACACAGAAAGATGGTGACAGTATTTTCCAAAATGTAAAAAAGTGTGAAACAACGTCTAGTACTTATTATAATTTGAGGAAAACATCTGAAAATATTTTTAAAAGAATCAATGGTGGAAATATCAGAATGATTTGGTATTTCAGGTGATTTCTTTACATTTTGAATTATCTTCATTACACTTGAATTCTGTAAATTGAAGAAAAAAATACCATTAAGGAAATATCTCAGCTACTCTTACTCCAAGCAGTTGATTAGGTACTCATCACTGCTATTACATCAATAAGGATCCTTATAGCATCTCCAATAAAATGTTCAGTAATTTCCAAGATTCATCCAAATAATATCTCCAACTAGAGAGAGTTGAGGATGGCACCTGTGGCTCAAGGAATAAGATGCCGGCCCCATATACCCAAGGTGGTGGGTTCAAGCCCAGCCCCGTGACAAAACTGCAAAAACAAACAAACAAAAACCCAAACAAAAAAATGGCTTGATACCAACTATAGAGAGCGAGACATTTAAAGCCATTCTTAATTTTAAGAATTCAAACTTTATTAAGATCTCCTTTAGTATGAAAATTTCCATCCTTTATAGATTCCATCTTTGTTCATAAGGGACATATGCTTAATATCTAAAAATTACGTTTCCTGATTAGCTCAGTAATTAAATGGCACCAGACAAGAATCTTACCCCAGGAAAATTTTCACGCGAAGTTCTTTTTTGGTCCTTGAGATTGTCTTCAATGTGGTAATTTCTGCATCAAACCAAAATCCTCTTTGTTCAGGATTTTCTACATTGTAATTAACCATTACCACATCACCAATATTTAATTCATTCCATTTCAAAATGGTTCTAGCTCGTGGTCTAAGATCCTTGACATTCATTTCTAGAATACCACTTTCTGGATATCTGGAAAGAGAGAAAGAACCATAGAGCGTGGATTATGATTATCCAAGATAAAATTTTATGCAATGTATAGAAAAATCTAAATTTGCAGAATCATCTAGGAGGAAAAGACAAGTTGCAGTGTCCCTAAATAGCAGGTGTTATTTCATGTTGCTCTCTCACCTACACTGTGATACCTACAGGTTAGTCTCCAAGTGTGCACATACCCACCTCCCAATAGCTTGCTGAATATCAGGCAAGGGTTCAGCCCATTTTCAAGAACCATTCATAACTACCTTGAAGGATCAATATACTATTTTCCTAGAACACACTATGTGGAACAAGTCTATTCAGTTAATGTTATAATCTGTATATTCTAAATTTAAGAATATATATATATATATTTTTTAAAGACAGAGTCTCACTATGTTGCCCTCAGTAGAGTGTCATGGCGTCACAGCTCACAGCAACCTCAAACTCTTGGGCTTAAGTGATTCTCTTCCCTCATCCTTCTGAGTAGCTGGGACTACAGGCGCTGGCCACAATGTAACTCAGTGGGTAGGACACCGGCCACATACACTCAGGCTGGTGGTTTCGAACTATGCCTGGGCCAGTTAAACAACAATGACAACTACAACAAAAAAAGAATGTATATTCTTGTGGTACTTAAATGATATACTTTCATGATCTTAATTCCCAGAGTAAAACAATTCTTAAGGCCTGAAGACATTCATTGCTTGCTGGGAAGCTAGGGAATGGAGGGGGTAATAAAAGACAAGTTCTAACTCTATATTTTTTAAACCCACGCTGAAGAATTATTTTATTTAGTCACCTAAGTTGTAGTGCAGTGGCTCTACAACCATGATAGCTCTGCAACCTTGGACACCTGGGCCCAAGTGACCCTCCTACCTCAGTCTCTCAACTAGTTGGAACTACAGGCATGCATCACCATGCCTGGTAATTTTAAGTTTTACTATAAAGACTCTTGTAATGTTGCCCAGGCTGGTCTTAAACTCCTGGCCTCAATCAATCCTCCTGTCTCAACCTCCCAAAGTGCTAAGATTATAGGCCTGAGACACTGTGCTTAGCCAACAACTATTTTAATAGGGCTAGATGTTAGTCCTTCTCTGATCTTTGAGCCAGTTCACTGAATTCTGCTACTTGCTTTATGCATAATAAAAACATGAACATAGCATTCTCCAATAGCTTCCATTTTTCCCAGGAAGAGAAAGATAAGATTCTAGCTCTTATTTGTGGATAGATCCCTATTAATATTAACCCCTCCCCCCCAAAAAACACAGTTTATATGTACCAAAAGTAGAATATGTAAAAGAAACTCCAGCAGATAATCTTGGATTTATTTATATTTTCTGGAGGTAAGCATAACAAGCCCAAACCTGACCTAAATTGAAAGCTTTAGGCAGTTCTTCAATTTTAGGCCTAACTTCTTGGTATTATCAGACCAAAGTAAACAATATTAACAGTTCACATTGGAGTCAATAGAATTAATACCTTCTGCTCCTATGTACTGGTAGGTAGCAGAGGGACAAATAAATGAGTAATATTGGTTCTTGCTCTTACACAGCTCCATCTATTGAGGTAGGCTAAATTATTATAGCAGTAGTTCTCAAAGTGTGGTCTCTATACCATCAGCATCACCTGGGGATGTGTTAGACATGCAATTTTTTTTTTTTTTCCCTAAGAGTCTCACTCTGTTGCTCAGATTAGAGTGTCATGGCCTTGGCCTAGCTCATAGCAACCTCACACTCCTGGGTTTGGTTCAGGTGATCCTCCTGCCTCAACCTCCTGAGGAGCTGAGGTACCTACAACAAAGGTACCCACAACGAAGCCTGGCTAATTTTCTATTTTTAGTAGAGATGGGGTCTCATTGTTGCTCAGGCTGGTCTTGAACTCCTGAGTTCAAGGGATCATCCCTCCTCTGCCTCCCAGAGTGCTAGGATTACTGGTGTAAGCCACCATGCCTGGCCTAGAAATGCCATTTGCTTTACTCAGGCTTTACTTCAGAGTCTGAGTCAGAAATCCTGGAAACAAAGCCTAACAATCTATTTTTACAAATCTTCTCAGTGATCCTGATACATGCTCAAGTTTAAGAGCCTCCTGTGCTATAAGAACACAAGAATTAAGTATCATACCATAGTGAAACAGCATTAACAAAGTAGAAACTAAGGGAAGAAACCAATTAAGAGTGGCCTGCTCGGCTCGGTGCCTGTGGCTCAGCGGGCTAAGGAGCCAGCCACGTACACCTGAGCTGGCGGGTTCGAATCGAGCCTGGGCTAGCCAACCAACAATGACCGCTACAACCCAAAACAAAAACAGCCGGGCGTTGTGGCGGACGCCTGTAGTCCCAGCTACTTGGGAGGCGGAGGCAAGAGACTCGCTTGAGCCCAGGAATTGGAGGTTGCTGTGAGCTGTGATGCCACGACACTACCCAGAGCGACAGCTTGAGGCTCTGTCTCAAAAAAAAAAAAAAAAGTGGCCTGCTCAAAATGAAAATGAGTCTAAAGTTACAAGCAGCTCTAACAACTAGCCTTGGTTCTTACAAATCAAATCAGAACTATGAAAGCCTAGGACTCTCATAGTATACCTAACACATTCAGAATAAGTAGATATTAATCTTGTGTGGGATCATAAACATCCAGTTTAATCAAGCCTCTAAGTTTTAGTTAATTGAAAAAAAAAAAAAAAATCTCAGGATTGGCAAAGGACTTCAGACTACTGGTCCATTTATCCTTTCAATGCAGCAATTCCCTTCTATAATGAACCTTCCAAATCTTTGCCTGCACAGTAAGTGATAATGGAGGCAGTTTTAACTCTAAGAAAAGCTATTCTGTCTTCATGGATCTGACATAGGAAAAAGATACTTCATACTGAATCAAAGATAAGCTTCTGAACTCATTCTATGCCTTAGTTCTACAAAGACATCTATATATACTTGCCACAACAGATCTAATACTTAACAGCTTATATGTCCTTGCCACCCTCCTCAGCCTTAATCTTATTAATTAAAAACATTTTTAAAAAATTTCCTTCAACTCATATAACATTATCTTGGAATCTTCTCTCAAAGTATGTTCTATTTTCGGCCTGCCTAAGTTTAGATTCCCTAATTAATATATCCCCTTTACCCTCAGCTTTCCACCACCCCCTTGATTTAGCTTCTGGCCATCGTGTCCTTGGGAAAGAAACTAAACCTCTGGGACTATTGCTCATCTGTAAAATGTACCTAATGCTAACTATCTATATAGTGGGGTTTGAGAACTAATAAGAGATCTTTAAACACTCAGAACAGTAAATGATGGGGTAAATATCAGTTGTTAATACTTTGTTACTACATAGAAATACTACTAAAGAAGGAACCTGATAAGTACAAATTCATATTTGGTTCTACTCTTCTTCTATTCATCCTACTTTTCAATGGTCAAGCCTAAATGTGTAAGTCCCTAGCTCAACATCTGGTGTGTATACACCTGTGTTTCACAATGGATTGGTCAGAAAAATAAACATTTTTCTCAGTCTATGAAATGAAGAAGTTAAACTACATCTTTTAGGGATTTTCTAATTTTAAAGTTTTGAATTCATTTCCTGCCTCAATATTCTTAAGGGCTAAGATAGAAAATTATTTTAGGTGAGATTCCTTTCTCAGCTATAATGTGAAAATTTTGACTCATGACATTATCATCACTCCTTATGCTTTTAAAATATAGTAAAAAGTATGTTTCAATGGCTAAAAAGTTCTCCATTTGCCTAAATTTGTCAAAATTACATACCTATGGAAATATAGTAGAAACTCTGTAAGTTGACCACCCAAGAGACTGTTGCAAAATGGTCAAAACACGAAAGTGGTCAACATAAGGAACTAGGCCTACTGTTCTGGTATGTACATATGGTGCATGCCTGGTCTATGAAAATTAGGGCAACTTAAGGAGCTGATCAATGTAAGGAGGTAATCAACCATGAAGGTTCTACTGCATTTTTAGAAAACAGGGAGCCTGAACAATTTTCAAATTGTAAATAAAAACATGTTTATATGGAGACAGGGAAAAATAAGTTATTCTATACACCCGAGCAAGGGAATTTAAGCTATGTTTGCACCAAAACTAAATTTGTACAAATCTGGAACAAAATTATGTAAATTATATGCAGATTGTATGTGTACATACTATAGTTAATCTGTAAAAGATAAGCCATGAAAATGAGGTATACATTTCCTAATTCTAGCCAAGGTAAGGAGATATTAAGTCAATTGCTTGATTGAAAAACAAAACAAAACAAAACAGGGAATATAAAACTACTCTTAAAGTCAAGAACAGGTGGATTTCTCCCTGGTCAGGAATCTCATCCCACCGGTCCTCTAGGTAGAATAAAGGCCTCTTTAACTGCAAAAATAAATAAATAAGTAAAGTCAAGAACATATTAAGTATTCAACTAATACAGTAGAACCTCCATAGTTGGCCCTCACCTTACAATGACCACTTCCTTTCAACAGACTAGACATGTACCACATGTGCATATCAGTACAGTAAACCTAATTCCTTACTTTGACCACCTCTCTCTGTTGATTAGTTACAGCCCTTTGAGTAGTCGACTTACAGAGGTTCTACTGTATTTTTTTTTTCTGAGCACCTTAAGGTCAAACAATTAAGTTTGAGATCTCATCCTAGAAAAGTGCTACATACCTCACTGCTGAATATCACTATGGTCACCTTTGAGTACTCTCCTTGGCCATCTGATGACCGTAAAAACTCATCCTAGAAAAACACATAGTATAACATGTTATATGTTATACTAAGTGTTTTAGAGTTCCTATGATATACTTCATTGCTGAATATCACTATGGTCACTTTTGAGTACCCCTCTTGGCCATCTGATGATAAGTGATGATATTCAGTCCTCCTGTCTTTAAGATATCTACCAATTCATATCATTTTTTTTGCCAAAAGTGAAGATCCTAAAATCTATTTGCAGTATTTTATTAAATCTGATTATAATCTGTTGATAGGTTATGGGCATCTGGCTATTATCAGCAAAATTGCCTATATTTACCTTCTGACCCAGAAATTTCACTTCTAGGAATACATCACAAACCCACAAATCCCCATGAAAAGATAACACAGGTTATTTATAGCTGCACTATCTGTAATAAGACTAGCATCAAATGTTAGCAGTAGAAACCAAGACTGGGCGCAGTGGTTCACACCTGTAATCCCAGCACTGTAGGAGGCCAAAGTGGGTAGACTGCCTGCGCTCAGGAGTTCTAAACCAGCCTGAGCTAAAGTGAGACCCTGTCTCTAAAAATAGCTGGGTGTTGTGGCAGGTGCCTGTAGTTCCTGCTACTCAGGAGGCTGAGGCAAGAGGATTACTTGAGTCTAAGAGTTTGAGGTTGCTGTGAGTTATGTCACTGCACTCTGAGGGTGACAGAGACTCTGTCTCCAAAAAAAAAAAAAAAAAAGTAGAAACCATTAACCCTTTATGTATGCTCCTATAAAAAAAAGAATGATAGTAATATAGGCTATGGAGTGATCTCTAGGATACACAAACTCAAAAAAAGGTGCAAACATTATGTGTAGTGTACTATTTTCTATCACGTGTGTAAATATAAATGCATACATCTGTATTTAACATATGTATAAATGTGTGCATACACATATACAGATGTTTTAAGACAGAAGAATAAACTAGACTAATAAATATTGTTACCTATAAAACAAAGTAAAAACTAAGGTAAAATGAACCAGAATAGAGGTTTAATTTTTCTCTATGTACTTGTTTTGGAGATTATGAAACCATGTGCTATTTCACATAATTATCAGACAAAATTAACAACAATGTGAAAAATCCCCAAAACCAAAAGCAAAATGAAACCCAAGCACACAAATGGTGGCTGCACTATACAGGAACAAGTAATTTGAAAACACTAAGCTGAAAATATACAGCCTGCCTAATATTCTAAATATTTATTTGCAACATTAGTACTGTTAGTCTGAAACTACCTTGAGTAGGATAAAGTAAATCAGTGATAACATTAAGAAGCATGATTTTCCAGCTAAGAGAAAATAAACATAAAACCAGAAAGATTAAATAATATTCCTTTCACTCTAAATTTAGAGATATCAATATAAACCCTTGATATATTTAAGTATTTCCTAGCTCTGTCCAATGAAAAGACAAGTATCAATGAACAATCCAGACAATGTGCTCTAATGACTATTTCTAACTAAGAATAACGGGGTTCCTTGAGAAAATGGCTGAACCCAGGCCTGATGCATGCTGTTGCACTTGAACAAAAAGAAGTGCTCAAAAACTACTATGTCAGGTTCAACTTGAAGGAGCCTACATGGGCCAGAGGTGAAACAATATGGGCACTAATAACTTAGATGGGTTAAAACAAGTGTTAAAATTCACCTTAAGGCTTGGCGCCCGTACCTTAGTGGTTAGGGTACTGGCCACATGCACCGGGGCTGGTGGGTTTAAACCTGGCCTGGGCCTGCTAAACAACGACAACAACAAAAATAACCAGGTGTTGTGATGGGCACCTGTAGTCCTAGCTACTTGGGAGGCTGAGACAAGAGAATCGCTTAAGCCAAAGAGTTTGAGGTTGCTATGACCTGAGACGCCATGGCACTCTACTGAGGGTGACATAGTGAGCATAGTGAGACTGTCTAAAAAAAAAACAAAAAAAACAAAAAAAATTTTCACTGTAAAGTTATGATGCTTAAAAGTGAAAATTTCACTGATCAACCTTGGTAGGAATCTAGAGAATTACATTACAGTTTTATAATGGATGGATCAGGCTGACAATACCTGAATCTTACCACAAAAAAAAGAGAAGCAGTTCTCATGCATCTCCTGATGCCACACAACAGGCAAGGAAACACCATCTCTTAAATATCTAATAATAGAATTTAAATCCAATCTAACTTTCAGATGAAATTATTAGCTTTTCAAGAAACTAACACAGAAGAATATGTTAAATACCACTATAAAGATGTAATCAGTAATATCCAGACTGGGAAAACTGTAGAAGATAAAATACATATTTTGTTCAATTAAGTAATAATGGGCAGGGGAAGGAGACAGGAGAAACCTGAGATTTAATCTATCAATTAAATGCAATGGATGGACCCTGTTTTTGATCCTTACTTGATCAGCCTAAGGATATTTTAAAGGGACAATTAAGAAACTCTGAACACTGGCTATTTGATACTAAGCAATCACTGAATTTTATGTAGGATTTGCTGTTATACTATGTGTTTTAGAGTTCCCAAGATCACCCCCAGGTTCAATGACTCATTAGGAGAACTCATAGGACTCCACTACAGGACAGCATACAGATGTACCCATGGTTATGATTTACTACAGCAAAAGTGTACAAAGCAAAATGAGAAAAGAGAAAAGGTACATGGAATGACCAGCAAACATTGTTTGCTGAAAGAGTTTAGGCACAGTTAGCTATTTTAAATCAGAAAATGATGGAAATGCTCCTGAAATCTAAGTTCCCAAATACCGGCCAAGGGCCAATCACATAAGCAGAATTTTTCAAAGACAACGGTTTCAGATCTAATGTGGTAACTCTTTTCTGGCAGCCTTAAGAACCCTTTTAGCTATTTTGCTAGTTGGATGCTCTGAGAAACAGATAAAGGTAATAACACCTATGAAAGGGAGAAAAAGCAGAACTAGGCAGTAAACACCCTTAGACCATGACGTGGGTCTATCATGCTGAAAGAAAGTCAGGCAGGCAAAGCCTCAGAGTGTGGTACAACTCTTACAAAGTCTTGGATAACCCTAAAGGTAAATCAGGCACAGAGTTTAACATTGGGCAGAAATTACTAGGCCCTACAAGCCCTGCCACACTTGGTCTCTGGCTGGGGGATGTCAATAAAGAATATAACTTTAGCTCAAACACCACAGCATAGCTCAAAAGTGCTGTGCTCAAAGACTATCAGCTTAACTGTACTCGTTGCAGTTACTCCTGTCAGTAAAGATCTTTCTTGAGGGTAGATCCAAGTAGTGATCCCAGCATAGTCAGTAAGGCAACATTTAAGGCCACTTATGTCTGAAACATATGGTTTGGAAATTGCTTCAAAATAATCCAAGGATGTGCAGGGATACTGATATTAACATAATTGGCCAAGAGTTGATAATGGATAAAGGAAGATGAGTTCATTATACTGCTGTTCTACATATGTTTAAAGATTTCTATAATGAAAATAAATTAAAATGCTATGTAAGGGCAGCACCTGTGGCTCAAGGAGTAGGGCGCCAGCCCCATATGCCGGAGGTGGTGGGTTCAAACCCAGCCCTGGCCAAAAACTGCAACAACAACAAAAATACTATGTAGTTAAAATCTGAACACTACCCAAATATAAAAAGCTCTTCTCATTTTAAAGTAGTCTCCTGCTAAAGACCATTATGATAACTCTTGTTCCCCAGAGGCTTTCAATTCCTAGCTATTTGATTTACCTTTTTTTTTTGAGACAGAGACTCAAGCTGTCATCCCCTGGATAGTCATGTGGCATCACAGCTCACAGCAACCTCCAAATCCTGGGCTCAAGCGAGTCTCCTGCCTCTGCCTTCCAAGTAGTTGGGACCACAGGCGCCCCCACCACCCCCCAACGCCTGGCTATTTTTTGGTTGCAGCTGTCACTATTGTTTGGCGGGCTCAGGCTGGACTCAAACCCGCCAGCTCAGGTGTACGTGGCTGGCGCCTTAGCCGCTTGAGCCACAGGCACCAAGTCTTTTTTTTTTTAGAGACAGAATCTCACTTTGTTGTATATGCTAGAGTGCTGTGATGGCAGCCTAGCTTATAGCAACCTCAAACTCCTGGGTTCAAGTGATCCTCCTGACTTAGTCTCTTGAGTAGCTGGGACTACAGGCAGCCACCATAATGCCTGGTTGATTTTTCTATTTTTAGTACAGATAGGGTCTTGCTCGAGCTCAGACTGGTCTCAAACTCCTAACCTGAAGCGATCCTCCCAGAGTGCTAGGAATACAGGTTTGAACCGCTATGCCCGGTCCTACCTCCACATTTTTAAATAGTATGCATAAGATTTTATAAACTGTTATTCTACCTATTCCCCACGTACAGTTCACTTGCCTACATTCCCTTGTTATAACTACTAACAAAGTGCTACTCTCTTAAGTGTGGACATATATTTGCAACAACCCTTAAGACAGAGGTAGGCATTATTCTAACCCTTACAGATGAGGCACAAAAGTTAAGTAACTTTTTTTGAGACAATATTAAGGAACAGAAATTATTCACACTCTCATTATTGGGCTTGACTCCATTCTATTAACAAGGACTGACAGGTCGATGTGGTGGCTCACGCCTGTAATCCCAGCATTCTGGGAGGCCGAGGCGGGTGGATTGCCTGAGCTCATGAGTTCCAGACCAGCCTGAATTGGTCTCTGACAAATTTTCCCACTCCTGAACACGTTACACAAACTATCTAGTTTGTAAAATCAGTATTTCAATTTTTTTCACAGGTTAAATAGTATTCACAGCTAATGATGTCTACTTTAATTACATTTTCTTCCTGCCACAGCTTTGTTGTCCTTGGAGAATCTAACTGTACTTTTTGGTTGCTACCTGCTTACTATGTACCTATCATTAATTTATCCCCTCTACAAACTGGTAAAACTCTTATGTTCAAGCATCTGAACTAATGCTTTACTTTACTAATAAAGTACTTTACTAATCTTTTGGGCTTTAGAGCATTTCTAGCGCTCTCTACCCTGTTCCAATTTGAACAGCTTGCTCAGTATGCCTAGGTCTATTCCATTGCTGTCTTACTACATTATACCCTATGTTGAATCCTATTTCCTGAAGAGGAAGGTTGCTCACAGAAACCTTAAGTTCTTCCTCAAGAATTTAAGGTTGCTGTGAGCTATGATGCCATGGTACTCTACCCAGGGTGACAGAGTGAGACACTGTCTCAAAAAAAATAATAAAATAAAAAAAAAAAGGAAAACAAAAAGAAAAAGTAATGTTCTTTAATACAAGGTAACCAATCCCTTATTCTCAGTCCCATTCCACATGCCTACCTCCAAAGTACTTAGAGAATTTCAAGTACTGAACCTTCCTAAGGTTTTCCAACACCAAATTGTTTGCTTCTTGCCCATAGGTTTCAGCTTTCTGAGCCAAGCTAAGTACCATTCCTCCCTTAGCATTTTACCGTACAAAATTTTGTTGCTTTCCCTTGTTTTGACTTCAATCCCTTTTTTCACTCTGAGGGGTTTATGCATTTATTCTTTTACTGTTTTCCAGGAGAGATTAGGAAGGAGTAGAAACTAACATGCATCTTAATCTGCTTAAGATTGTTTAACTAGGAATCTTTATTCACCTTCAGCTTCATTTCTTTTTGCCATATGCCTTCTATTATTTTTGCCATATGCCTTCTATTCTCCAGCCATACTAATCTATTTTCAGGTAGCCCCATATTTCCTGTTTCTTTATCTGTTACCCTGCTGTTCTCCTTCAGTAGCACAAAAATATCTCTTTTACTTTGTATTCTCAAAACTATGAGTGTGTATTTCTAACCCAGTATAAAATGGCAATTTTTCATTGAGGAATTAGCACCACATTCAAACTTTAGGGTACTTGGATTATACCAGGGTTATATAAGGGTTTGGAAATGTGCCCAATTTACTAAATAGAAAAATCTGCTTTACATAAAGCTCTTAACCAAAGATAATAAAGTACAACTGCTGTGTTTTAAATAGATCCCATGGATTCTGCTGTGACTTCTTAAGGATTCTTGATCTAAATAGGTGGAAACAGAATTTCATGTAGAGCTAATAAGAAATATGCTTTTAAAGGACATTTCTAGTGTTCTTAAAAGTATGTACTGGGGCGGCAGGTTCAAACCCAGCCCCAGCCAAACTGCAACAAAAAAATAGCCAGGTGTTGTGGCGGGCAGCTACTCGGGAGGCTAAGGCAAGAGAATCGCTTAAGCCCAAGAGCTGGAGGTTGCTGTGAGCTGTGATGCCAGGGCACTCTACCAAGGGTGACAAAGTTAAACTTTGCAGACAGCTAAATTGTTAATTATACCAGTACTCAATAGAAAGCCTTTCCAACTATAGGCAACTGAAGACACAGCATTTCCCTTTCCCATGAAGTTTAATGTATAGTTGAAGCTAATCACTGCAAATTGGTTCAAGCAGCTGACTTTGGTATTTACACTGAGAAAAATGATTGGGCAGGCTATAGGAATCATTTTGAGAGGTATGGAAACTTGTACTTCCATAATAAAAACCAGGCTCAAGGTGTCCCCAGAGACCTAGAACACAGGAAGGTAAGATTATATTAAGGTCAACTTTACCAATACTGTGCTAAGGGCCAACACTATACCTATGGAAGGAAAAAAGTAGGGTTGTTCCTCTTTCTCTTGTACTATAAGACCTAGTTCTCAGAACCTGGAAGTTTAAGGTCTTATTCTAATTAGCTACTCTGCAATATTCAGAGTTTAGAATCCTTTTGTTATAAAGTCTGCATTTCCCAATAAGCCTTAAATGTACCCTAAGCTTAAGTTTCCCCTAAAACATTTTCATTGCTACCAATTCAATCAAAGTCTTTTAGAGTTACCCTCAGAATACATGCTTTTGATTATCCTCAACTATGTGACATCTTTGTTAAGTAAAAACAAAACAATTATTTTCTTTGCTAATAAAAAACAATGAGTAAAGCCCAGATACTTAAGTTTCATAGAAGGAAATTAAGCTTTATTTTATAAAAAAGAAGATTTACTAAAGCACAGTGAAAGTATGATGTAGCTTTTAAGCCAATAATTTTGAAAGACTCAAATCATATTAAACAAGGCAGTAACACTGAAATCTTGTTCATTCAAAATATGGCTTCTGGGGTAATAAGTTTAAATAAGGAAACTCACCTGGGGACATGTTCTAGCTTAGCAATCTTTAATTTCATGCCTCATGCAAAAAGAATATTTCTTATTCTAACAGATAAACCTCATGAAGTTTCATACCTAAAACAAAGCTTCCTCAGTTTAGAATAACTCACTTTAAATTACTTACAGTGAGATTTTACATACTACATGGAAAAACCTCATTTTCAGAACATATTAATATTGGTAGATAACTTTTCATAGTAGTGGAAACATAATTAGATTAAAAATACCTATGCCAAAAATATAATATTTCTAATATTTTAATAGTACTAAACAAAATAACCTGGCTTTATTAGTAAATGAAAAGCAAAAAGTCTGATTCTATCATCACTGGGTACTTTTCAACATTATTAGAAGAACATAGGTCAAATAAATATTTAGAGATGAGGAAATTAAAACTGAAAGATTTAAACAAAAAAACCTGTGCTAAGGGCCAACACTATACCTATGGAAGGAAATACTATAAACTACCAATAAACTGAAGACCTGGAATTCATATCAAACTCCAAATCTAGTGCCTAAACTGTATAGCCTATAGGACAACCACTGCTCTTGTGTTTGTAACAGGCCCCTAGGTATCTGTGTGAAAAGTACGTTCTTCAGGCTCGGTGCCTGTGGCTTAAGCGG
This sequence comes from Arctocebus calabarensis, assembly GCA_963573935.1. Classification (NCBI taxonomy): domain Eukaryota; kingdom Metazoa; phylum Chordata; class Mammalia; order Primates; family Lorisidae; genus Arctocebus; species Arctocebus calabarensis. Next base: position 23,193 of record CAUYON010140924.1, read on the forward strand.
CTAAGGCACCAGCCAAATACACTTGAGCTGGCAGGTTCAACTCCAGCCCAGGCCCACCAAACAACGATAGCTGCAACCAAAAAACAGCCAGGTATTGTGGCAGGCTCCTGTGGTCCCAGCTAATTGGGAGGTGGAGGCCGGAGAATCGCTTGAGCCCAGGAGTTGGGAGATTGCTGTGAGCTGGGATGTCACAGCATTCCACCCAGGGTGATAGTTTGAGGCTCTGTATCAAGAAAAAAAAAAAAAAAAAGTAGGTTCTTCGCCATATAAAAGGCCCACCCCCATGTAGGGGCTGAGAGGGAGGATCCCCTCAGAAATCTGCATCTTAAACACCTGGAACACTTAATGGAGTTTCATTATTTCTGACCATCTTTAAGAAATAATAATATAAAGTACTTAATTTATACTAATTTTCAAATTTATGTATAATATAAAGAGATGATACATAAATTTGAAGAGGTGAAATCAAGTGATATCCGTAAAGAACTTTTTCTAAGTACTAAGTAATCTTACAACAGGCAGATGAGCAACAGTAAGGTCACATATATATATATATAAATTCTTTCCTTTTGATCACTATTATTCAAGACCCTGCAAGGCGGTGCCTGTGGCTCAAAGGAGTAGGGCACTGGCCTCATATGCTGGAGGTGGTGGGTTCAAACCCAGCCCTGGCCCAAAACTGCAAATAATAATAATAATAATAAATAAAACTAAAAAAAAGGCTCAGTGCCTGTGGCTCAACAGGCTAAAGCGCCAGCCACGTACACCTGAGCTGGCGGGTTCAAATCCAGCCAGGGCCCGCCAAACAACAATGACAGCTACAACTAAAAAATGGCTGGGTGTTGTGGCGGGTGCCTATAGTCTTAGTTACTTGGGAGGCGGAGGCAAGAGACCTGCTTGAGCCCAGGAATTGGAGGTTGCTGTGAGCTGTGATGCCACAGCACTCTATCCAGGGTGACAGCTTGAGGCTCTGTCTCCAAAAAAAAAAAAAAACCAAGACCCTGCAAATTAAAAGAGAAATAGTATTTACTAAATACATTACTAACAACTAAGAAGCAGCAGAGCAGACTGGTCATTGCATCAACATTCTGAAATTAAATCTCTCATTCTAGCTCCCTACACACAAGATGAATACGGCTGGCTTGGCACCTGCG
>CAUYON010140925.1:0-19536 GCA_963573935.1 Arctocebus calabarensis
AAGGGGAGAGCAGAGAGAGGAAGAATGAGGGAGGGGTGGGGAAAGGAAGAGCAGAGCGAGAGGGAAGGAGTGAGGGGCGTGGGGTCTTGGGGTCTTGGTGTGTGCCACACCTTTTGGGGGCAAAACACGATTGTAAGAGGGTCTTTTCCCAACAAATGCAACCAGTGTAACATGGTTTCTTGTACCTTCAATGAATCCCCAACAATAAAAATAATAAATAAATAAAATAAAATAAAAAGAAACTAGCTTTCTGTCCCAAGTATCTCTCATACCTATTGATCCAGATCCCAATTAATAATTGACCCCCCCAAAATATGTTTTTCAAATTTTCCTTTATCTGGACTGCTTGGATAGGGATCTTGCATTGGAAAATGATGTGCAATTTTTAAAAACTTTCCCTTCAATGCAGTAAGGGGAATAAATTTTCCTGAGTCAGGTTAATAGGTAAATTTGTTCACACAAAGACTTACTGATACCACCACTCAATCCAACTGCCCTGAAAACCAGCAAATTAAAAATCCTGGTGATAGGATTTGCCACAGAGTGTGGGAAGAAGTTGGAGAGGAAACATTTAAAAAAGGAATGGACTATGTCTTCATGTCTTCTAACAGAAGAGAAGAGAGATAGGGAAGGATAAAAAGAAGATGGGATTAATTGTTCAGTTGACAAGTAAGTTCTCCTCACTTTTACAATGCTAGGAGTCCTTGTTTGTAACTGTCAAAAATCTTGAGGAAACAGGTATTCATGAAACTTCTCCAATCTATATGTAAAATCTGGTCACTATCTGAAATATGTCTGAGATATCTTCCTACAAAAATAACTCAAATTAGAACATTTTCCTTTTTTATAATTAACACAGCTCATTCTTTCTCAACACACTTTGATTCTCAGATTTTTCACCTCAGATTTGCACAGTATGCTCTGAATAGTTGTTATAATACAAACAGTACCAAAGCCTGTAACCTTATGGGCATTAAAATTCCAATAGTCCATGATGAATTTTCCCTTAGGGGACTCACCAAATGTAGCTGACATCAATAAAATGCACTTCAGCTGAACCTGGCAGCAAATCACAGTAGAAGTCTCTCTAATAAAACAACATTTATGGTAATTTCAGGTGTCTGCCTTGAATGACTGGTTGCTTTGGTGCCCCCTTTCTTCACATTTGGCTGGCTTCCCTTTGAATGTTTTTGGCACGTCACAACACAGTGCTGTGTCTGCACTTCAACGTCTGCATTTGCATCTGGTCATTTCTCTAGAGGGACTACTGAATCTAAATGATCTAAACCTTCACTGAGTCAGGAAGGAAGAAAATCAAGATGAGGGAAGAACAGGATGAGAGATGTGAAATATCAATCCTGCTGGTAAAAAAAGACCTCCAAGTAGTCTGAAGCCCCATGCATGCCCCTGTTGTACCAGGAGGCTGAGGCAAGAGGATTGCTCCAGCCCAGGAGTGGAGACCACACACAGTAGGCAACATATCAAGACTCTATTTCTAAAAAAATAAAAAAGTAACTAAGTAACATTTGGAAATATGGAAACAGGTGTCAAACGTGCATGTGTCATAATGGCGTGTCCAACATAGAATTAAACAGAAGAAATGTAGGGAAGACTGCTGCAAGAGTCTTGTCTGTCTTCCTGGCCTCAAAATTCATCCTCCATGATCTCCAGCCAAAATGAAAAGGGATGAAGACAATAGGGTTGGAATCTTCATTTATTTTTTAGTGATGCCATATGGGTTTCAGGGACATACTTACTACTCAGCTTCCCCCTCTCTTAGAAGTGGCACAATGCTATTACAAAATTTCCATTCCCCAAATTCTGCCACTCTAATCATTATGTCACCCAAGATTTTCTTAAGACCTATGCTAGTTCTGTTGAATTCTTTGGGGAAGCAGAAGTTGGCTATAAGCTATATCTTCTTCCGTGCTACTCACTTTGAAGTCATTTCCACTCATGTAGGAAAGAGTAGAATTTGGCCTCTGTCTCAGACCTCAGAGTCACCAGGCATTTTGACTAAACTGTTTAGTGCAGATTGCACCTGGGTATTGTATTGGAGAAAAGCTTCAGAGTCATCCTCCAGAGGTGGCTGATGATCCTCCCCAAACTGCTGAAAGTTGCCTGGAATTGCTTGTGCTGCTGCAAATGTCCCATGGTCCATATGCTTTCCCTGTGTCATCTTCTTAATCTTTTTCTTTCTTTCCTAAGTCTCGTTCAATCTATTCAACATGCAATACTAAATGTATATATAGCTTCTAGAATAACAGAGATTCAGGGTTTGATTCATATAATTCAACTCACATAGGAGAGAGGAAAGCTAAGCAAAACTGTGAGAAATTTGGGGGGGGAAGAAAGAGAAGTCACTGGGTTAGTTTTTAAATTTACATTCAAGAAATGGATAAAATAATTGGTATGTCAAAGCACAGGACTTCAGTGAGTGCTCATTATCAAGGCAGATAGCCTGTAAGTAGTGTCAGTAAATATGAAAATTATGGACACAGCAGAGAAATAGGCAATAGACTACAGGTTTCAAAGATTGCTCACACATTTTACATCATGTTTCTATTTATTTGTATAATATTTTTTGCATTTGAGAAACTTATTCCTTTTAAAGATTACTATTTGCAGATTTGTAATTGATCTTTCCTGCTAAGAGAGATAGACGATTAGAAGAGATTAATGTGTTAGTCATGAATAGGGGCCAATTTTGCAGTTAGACTACCTTTTGATAGATTTCAAATTTCTTTGTATTATTTGCAGAGTGTTCAATTAATGGCATAAAAGTTCTCTGTTAACAAGAAGCTTCATATGAAGGAACTGGTTCAGTAGTATCGGTGTCCTCTAAATGAGTCAGGGTTGCTTTAATACCCTAAGTTATTAGCAAAAATATGTGTATATGTATGTAGATGATACCCCAGAAGCCCTCAATATTCTAAATGCAAATAGTTATTAATTATCTGTTGAAAAGGGGAGAAAATCCTCATATAACCAACAGTAATTATTTCAGCCAATAATGTTCTTTCCCTCTAAACATTTTACTCCACAAAAATGATGATAGAAAACTGTGAGGAAAATTGTAGTGACTCTTGTACAGAATTTATTCACTGACTTATCAGGGGCTTGAAATGTAGCATGTTATAGAAATTGCAACCAAAGTAATCTCTGTTCCAATTCTAGCTTTATTGATTAGCTAGATTAATTTTAGCAATTACCTTAAACTTTCTAAGCATCAGTTTTCTAATCTATAAAACTGAGAATAATAATATATCCCTTTCAGGATATAAAGATTAACAAATTATCTAGGTGTGCATAGATGTATATATACATATATAATACAGTATATATACATATGTACAAACAGTATATGTAGAGACAGAGAGAGAGAATTTGACATGAAAATTATTTTAAAAAAATAAATAGTCTGCCCCTGATCATGATAGAATGGCTGATATTGTAATGAACTTTCCCACATGAACAATTCTAAAAGCTGGATAAAATACTGGACAATAGTCAATGTGAGACTATGATTTTTTAAGGGAAAGAAACACATAAAAAATGAACACATTTGATGATCACTATGGTCATCCCAGATTTCACCTGAGAGCATTTTTCAAACCACAGACTATCTGAACGTAGTGGCAGTCTCACTGGGTAGAATAGGCAGAAATGGGAATTCTGACCTGCAAAAGCTTCTTCCTTAATAGAGCCTAAAACGAAACCTCAACATGATAAAGGTGATCCACTGGCAAAGTGATTGCTTTCCAGATTAAAACTTAATGATCTTTTGAAAAAGATACCGCCATTCAAAATGTCTATACCACAGTGAAATAGAAAATTACTACAGATGCAAGGAAGGAGGAAAAAGGGGACCAATAATCTATAGTATGAGTTAGCAAATGTTTTCTGTAAGGGGCTAAGTGATAAATATTCTAAGCTCTGTAGGCCACACAGTCTCTTTTGCAGCTACTTGGCTGCAACTTCTCTGCTGTTGCAGGTGAATGTGGCCATAGGCAACAGATAGATGAACGGGGCTAGGTTTCAACAAAATTTTATTTTAAAATAGACACTAAAATTAGAGTTTCATATTATTTTCACATGTCATGAACTATTCTTTTTTTTAACTAGTTAAAAATGTAAAAATAATTCTAGACTTGGGGGCTATATAAAAACAGGTCAATAACATTATAAATATTGATGCACAAATCCTCAACAAATTATTAGCAAATCAATTTCAACAACATGTAAAAAAAGGAATTATATCCCATGACATTTGAGGTTTATCCTAGGAATGCAAGGTTAGTGTAACAACTGAAAACCAATTAATGGCATATACCACATTAGTAGAATAAAGAACAAAATCTTCATGAGTGTTTAACAAAATTCAACATTTATGAGTGGCAAAATCACTCAAAAAACTTGTAAGAGAAAAAATTTTCTGAATTTGAAACATTATAAAAATCCTACAGTGAAAATTAAATGTTATTTAAGATTAAATACTTCCAAAGTTAGGAACAAGCCAAGAATATTTGCTCTCACCACTTCTACTAAACTCTGTACTAGAGGATGTAGGCAAACATCAATTATATTTGTATGCACTAGCCATGCACAATCTGAAAATGAAATTTAAAATAATTTCATTTATAATACCATCAAAAATAATAATATACTTATTTAATGAAAGACTAGACATTTACATGAAAAACCACAAATATTATTACAATACATTAAAGATATAGTGAAATGGAAAGATATCCCACATTCATGAATCAGAAGACAAATTTTTTCTAAGATGACAATGATCCTTTTTGATCTATATATTCCATATAATCCCTATAAAATCCCACCCATTCTGACTTTCTTGCAGAAACTGACAAACTCATTCTAAAATGCATATGGAAAGCAAAGTGCCTTGGACAGCCAAACCAATTTTGAAAAAGAACAAAAGTTGACAGATTTTCATTTCCTACTTTCAAAACTTAGTATAAAACTATAGTTGTCAAGACAATGTGGTATTGGCATAAGGATAGACATATGGATCAATGGAACAGAATTAAGAGTCCTAAAATAAATTCTTTTATTTATAGTTAATTGAAGGGCTTGTGAAGATAATTCACTGGGGAAAGGATAGTCTTTTTAACAAATGGTGTTGGGACAATTGGGTATCCATATACAAAAAAAAGAATTTAGACTTTTACATCATACCATCCACAAAAATTAACTCAAAGTAGATCAGACATTTTAATGTAAGATCTACAATGATATAACTTTTAGAATGACCCATAGGAGAAAATCTTTGAGACTTTGGGTTAGGCTAAGATTTCTTTTATATGACACCAAAAACACAGTTTACAAATAAACAAACAAAGGAATTGATGAAGTAGACCTCATTCAAATTCAAAACTTCTGTGCCAAAAATATACTGTCAAACAAAGAAACGCAAGAAACAGGTCAAGAGGAAAATACTTGCAAAACACCTAGCTGATAAATGACATGTATATAGAATTTTGAAAATCAATACAGCTCAATAAGAAGCAAATAACTAACTCTAATCAGAAATAGGTAAAATATTTCAATAAAATATTCAATAAAATTTTCAATTTTACCAAAGAAAATATATTAGTCAATAAACACATAAAAAATGCAACATAATAAGTCATTAGGAAAACATAAATTAAACCCACAATGAAATATCAACTTCATACCCACTAGGATACCTATAATAAAAACACAGACAATAATAAATATTGTCAAGATGTAGAATGCAAGAACACTCATTCATTACTAGTTGGAATGCAAAATGGTGAAGGCACTTTGCAAAACAAGTTGGCAGTTTCATAAAAGTTAAACATAAATTTACCATATGATCCAGAAATTCCATTCTTAGACATCTACCCAAGATAAATGTAGACATATATGCATACAAATCATTAATTATAATTATTTTTTCAAAAGTCACAAAAAACATAAGTGTCAACTAACTGGACAAACACAAAATGTGGTATATCCATACAATATGATATTACTCACCAATAAACAGGTGCAAATTACTGATACATGTTATACAATGGGTCAACTTCAAACAAGTTATGCTAAGTGAAATTAGTCAGACACAAAAAAGCCACAAATACATAATTCCATTTATAGGAAATGTTCAAAACAGATTTCTCCTGTCCAAAACAGATTTCTCCTTCAAAACAGGTTTGACAGAAATCTGTGGAAACATAAAGAAGATTAGTGGTTGTCTGGGGGTAAAGACAAAAATTAATCATAAATCATAATAAACAGCAAATAATAAGATTTAACTCATTTATGGTGATTGTTGCATAATTTGATAAATTTACTTAAAATCATTGAGTTATAGATTTTATATGTGTAAATTTTATGGTTTGTAAAATATGCCTTAAGTTGAGAAAATTTAGAATAGAATTTAGAAGAATATTCTTCCAGCTTCCAGAGAAGAAAAAAGAAATCAGAATGAGGTTAGTCTTCTGAATAGCAATAGTAGAAATTATCAGGCAGTGAAGTGGTCGCCAGAATTCTGAAGGAAAATTATTTTCATTCTAGGATTTTACACCCAGACAAACTGTCAATCCAATATAAGGGAAGATAAAGATATTTTCACACATACGAGGTCTCAAAATATTTCAGGAAGCTACTTGTTGATGTACTATACCAAAACCAGAGAGCAAATGAGGAAAGAGAAATAGGAAGAGGGGGCTCCAACATAGGAGGAAGCCAAGGGAATACCTAGGATGTTAATGAGAGATCTCAAGACCACAGGTGTGCCTAAGTTATAAAGGACAAAAAAATCACATTGAGAAAATGTCAGGAGATTTCAAGAGTTATATCTTTAAGGAGATGAAATTGATTTTATAGCTACATAGATAGATATGCTAGATATATCTTACTGAGAGTGAATTTAGAAAACTGGAAGAGAATTTGCAATTTAATTTAATTACATGAAAATAAAGAAAATTTCAAAAGTGGTAATTATTAACTCCAGTAATAACCAAGAATTGCTCAGGCAGGAGATGAAAATGGATCATAGTTCACTAATTGCCTAAGCTGAGTAGGGCTTGCTGAGCCAACACCACACTTTACTAAATTTTGATCTAGATAAATTTTTAATACTATTTGACTTGAAACAGGATAAAATAATACTTATGTATATTTTGGGACAGGAAAAAAGAAAGCTAAACCCACATCTGCCATAGTAAGAAATCAATAGAAGAATCAACTAAAAAAATGGAAGGTGATTGGATCTAGTGACAGGGAGAATGGGAAAGAGGAAGAGAAACACTGCTGTTTTGCTTAACCAACCTTGAAGAATTATTTGATTCTTTAAATTATGTAATACTATAGCTTTAAAAAAAATTAATGTTGATTTTTAAAAGAAAGGAAAAAAGAGAAGTGTAATCCTGACACATTCTTTTCTCCATTGAGTCCTTGATGTTTTCAAGGCATCTTCCTGAGGAGGTTGCAACTAGGGGAGAAAATCAGGGGTGGGGGTTAGAGCTGGAACAGTTCTTATTCAGGCTAATAAATCATTGTCACCAGAAATCTATAAATGGACTTATTAATTTGCCAATTATTCTTCCATTCTCTAGAAATATCTATCTTTCTTCAATGATAAAACTTCAATTTCCCAATAGATGAATTCAGATACAATTCAATAAACATTTTCTTGTCTTTTAAGTTGATGTAAAATGCCATGGTGTTATATTCTATCATTATTTTAGTAAAAACAATGAGCCATCATTTTTTAGTTAGCATCTTTTGTCAGCAAGCCCAGGAAGATAGTAAACTTTTTTTTTTCACTTTATAAATCAAAAGTTCAATGTGGTTGAGTTTATTCATTCAGTCAGACACAGTAGATTTCCCTTTTCCCTTTAGGCTTATACAAGTCAATACATTATTTTAAGTCAATGGAAATAAGTTATAGAATATTGGAAATCATTCAATATTTAATTGTAGAACGTTAAAAGGGGAAAATCTACCTTAAATCTAGTAATAATTTCACATATATTTTTAAATTGTCTTTATTTTTATTTTTAAAGCACTTTTTCCTATTAGGACCAATAAATATACAAAACTATATTTGTGTTATTTTTGTTTACCTGGAAACCTAAGTGAGGTCTTAATTTTTTGCCCACCTCCATTTTCTTATTTTCTGATTCAGACTTAGCATTCTGTATTCTCTACTTGATAATAAATTTCAAAGAAGCCAGATGCCTTTCTGAAGATCACTCTTTCCCACGTCAAGTTCAATTAGAGCTGAGTTGTGGCAAGGTCAAAAGACCCTGTGAGGATTAGTCATCACTTATGTGTTGATCCAGTCCTAAAACAATGTCTTTGTCACCCAGCAGGTTTTCCATGGCTCCAGTGTTGATCTTTCCTTCAGCTCTTCCTTCACTTCAATGGTCCTTATTACAAGAAACTGAGTGCCCTCTGAAATATGTGTATCGAAATCCTGTTCTCCAACTACCACTTCACTCTAGCATTTCACTGACCTCATCAAGACTTCCTCTCGAGTTCTCAATTCCATCCTTACCAAATTTAGATTCCACAAGCCACTATTATAATCACCCTTTTCAAATTCCCTTAATTCCTTTCACCTATCTAACAAAACTCCACCTTGCTTAATCTACCTATTCCATCCATGTACCTAGCCACTGAATGTTGCTAAAGAAAGAGAACACATAAGTCTATCTTCATGACCCACAAAACTCAAATAGGTATGCATTACTTTACAAAAACACAATATTTATGTGTATAGCCATACTTGGGCTCCCTCTCTCTATACCTTCTGTCTCTCTGCAAAGTTACTCCAGTCTGATCTCCACCATAACTTTTAGCATCTTTGTTTCATTCTGCATTGAGAAATAGAAGCAATAGGGCAGAAGATGCTTTGTCTTCCTGCCACTAAAACTACCAGCATCTACCTTTTCTCCTGGTACAATGAAGAAAAGGTCACTCTCTTTGAAAGTTGGCTGTATTTGTTAGGGTTCTACAGAGAAACAGAACCAATGATTGATTGATTGATTGATTGATGATAGAAAGATAGATAGATAGATAGACAGACAGACAGACTATATGGAGAGAGAGGGAGATATTTATTTTAAGGAATTGGTTCATACAATTACAGAGAAGCTGGTAAGTCCAAAATCTGCAGGGTGAGCCAGCAACCTGGAGAGCCAGGGAAGAGCTGATGTTGTAGTTCAAATTCAAAGACCATCTGCTGGCAGAATTCTTTTTTGTTCTTTTGTCTTTTTAGGCCTTCAACTACTTGGATAAGGCCCACTCAAAATATGGAGGCCAATCTGCTTCACTCCAAGTCCACCAATGTAAATGTTAATCTCGTCCAAAAACATCATCACAAAAATATCTAGAATAGTGTTTCCCACATATCTGGACACCATATCCAGCCAAATTAACAGAAAAAATTAACTGTTACACTGACCCTCCACTTGCTTAGTCAAGGAATTTACTCCTATAGTTATCCCCAATCTCCCCTATATCATCAAATTTCTCCTCTCTACTAAATCACTGCAATGATCATACAATCACATGGGTGCTAATATCTCATATCTCAGGAAACAAGTCTTCCAAGATCCCTGAACCCATTTCCCACAGACCTTTTCTAAAATTCCTCCAATCGCTCTGCTTGTCTATAGTCGCTTCTTCATCTAGCTTTTCAACAATGTTTTGGTCTCCATTATCCTACTCAACACTATTGTGACGTTCACCAATAGTGACATTTGCTATTGCGATGTTCTTTGTATCTTGTTTTAATAATTGATCCTCAGTTTTCATATAATTCATCAATATACTCAGCATAGTAATTATTTATTTCTTTTTGAAATTCTTTCTTCTTTTGCAATATTTACCCAGGTTTCCTCCTATCTCCCTAGTCACTCCCTCTTGAGTCTTATTTTCAACTTTCCTTTTTCTGTTTCTCTTCAAGTGGTTGGAGAGATTTGGAGGGTTTTACTAGGATCCCTTCTCTTTTAAACATACAAATACCTGCTGGGTGGGTGATCTCTCCAGTCCCATTGCCATATATCTGCCAGACTCCCTAATTGATGCCACAAGCTCTACCTCCATTCCTGACCTCCAGGCTCATGTACTAACTACGACCTTGAATTCCCTTTTGAATTTCTAACGGGCATCTCATACTTCACACATCTAAACTCATCTTCCCCATTTTAGGAGATGATGCCAACAACTACTCAGTTCTCCAACAAACAAAACAAAATGTAGTGGTCACCCATCATCCCACTATTCCTTACCCTAACATCCAATCTACCCACAAGGCCTATAGACCCTGCCTTTAAAACTTAACATATCTCTACCAACCAAAGCCCAAGAGCAAACCACCAAAAAAAAAAACAAAAAACAACAAAAAAAACTTAACATGTCTCTATTTCCCATGCATAAAATACAACTTGCACATAGTCCTTGTTTGCTTTAATAAATTGAATAACTCTCAAATTGTCTTTAACCTAGTCTTTTCCTCTGGTTTCTTGACACTTATAGTCTATTCAATGTCCTCACTTCTATGTTGGAAACCTTTCATTGAATATGCCTAAGACAAAATACAGTCTCATTCCCAATCCAAACTGATCTTCTCCAATCTCCCACCTAACTGTGCAAAACCAAAATTTAACTATTATCATTTACATATTCTTTTCTCTCTTTGCCACAGTCATGCATGATCTTAGCCAAAAGGCCGAGAAGTGATCTGTCTTTGCCACATCTAATCCGCCAATATACTCTGTCCATTTGGCCTGCTGCATATTTCTAGAATCAGATCATTTCTTTCCATCTCCGTTATTGTCCTAGTCCAAGTTACTTCAACTCTTGTCTGTAACACTGCAATCATCCCTTAATTGTCCCCTCTGCTTTTATTGTAGTCCAAAATATTCTCCATTCTTCAGTAGAATAATATTTTCAAAAAGAAAATGTTATCAGGCTACCCCGCTGCTTAAGAACCTTCCACAGTTACCCACTGCCCTTACATAAAGAGAAATTTCCTTAATAGAGCTTGCAAGGCCATATTCATTTCCTTCCTATTTCTCTCCTACCTGGCTTTATCCTGTACAACTCTCCTACTTACTTTTTTTCCTCCAGCCACATCACCTTTCCTCAAAATTACTGGGCACTCTCTCATTTCACAGTCTTTGGATATGTAGTCACACTGCCTGAAATAGTCATCATTTCCTCCACCTGCTTCAACTATTCTCCAGGTATAACTACGAATTTCTTACTCTTCATCCAGATTTAAGCTCAAATATCATTTCCTCAAGAAAATGTCCTTTTATCCCCATCCAGAATAGATCATGTTCCCTTGTTATAGAGAACTAAGATCCTTTCATTCATTACACTTGATTATCCACACAGTTTTTGTTTTGAGACAGAGTTTCATTATATTACCCTGGGTAGAGTGCCCTGGCATCACAGCTCACAGCAACCTCAAACTCTTGGGCTTAAGTGATTCTCTTGCCTCAGCCTCCCAAGTAGCTGGAACTACAGGTGCCTGCCACAACAGCTGGCTATTTCTATTTGCTTTGGTTGTTGTCTCCTTAGCTGTACAGAAGCTTTTGAGTTTAAGTCCCATTCGTTTATTTTTGTTGTTGATGCAATTGCCATGGCAGTCTTCTTCATGAAGTTGTTCCCCAGGCCAATATCTTCCAGTTTTTTTTCCTTTGCTTTCTTTCAGGATTTTTTATTGTTTCATGCCTTAAATTTAAGTCCTGAATCAAGTTTTGTGAGTGGAGAAAGGTGAGGGTCCTTTACCGGTGGATAAAGGACTTTTTCAGTCTTTTACCTGTGGATATCTAGTTCTCCCAGGACCATTTATTGAATAGGGAGTCTTTCCCCCAAGGTATAGTCTTGATTGGTTTATCAAAGATTAGGTAGTTGTAAGATGTTACTTTCATTTCCTGGTTTTCTATTCAATTCCAAAAGTCTATGTCTCTATTTTTGTGCCAGTACCATGCTGTCTTGACCACTATGGCTTTGTAGTATGGCCTAAAATCTGGTATGGTGATGCCCCCAGCCTTGTTTTTATTACAAAGAACTGCCTTAGCTATACAGGGTTTTTTCTGGTTCCATATAAAATGCAGAATCATTTTTTCCAAATCTGGAAAGTACGATGTTGGCATCTTAATAGGGATGGCATTAAATAGATAGATTGCTTTGGAAAGTATGGACATTTTAACAATGTTGATTCTTCCCAGCCATGAGCATTGTATGTTCTTCTATTTGTTAACATCGTCTGCTATTTTCTTTCTTAGGATTTCATAATTTTCTATATAGAGGTCCTTTACCTCCTTTGTCAGGTATATACCTAGGTATTTCATTTTCTTTGAAGCTATGGTGAAGGGAGTTGTGTCCTTAATTAGCCTCTCATCTTAACTGTTATTGTCATATCCTGAGAAATTATTGTATTTTCTGATGACTTCCGGGAGTCTCATGGTTGAGTCTTTGGGGTTCTCTAAGTATAAGATCATATCATCAGCAAAGAGGGAGAGTTTGACCTCCTCTGCTCCCATTTGGATGCCCTTTATTTCCTTGTCTTGCCTAATTTTATTGGCTAGCACTTCCAGCACTACATTGAATAGTAATGGTGACAGAAGACAACCTTATCTGGTTCCAGTTCCAACAGGAAAAGTTTTCAGTTTTACTCCATTCAGGAAAATATTGGCTGTGGGTTTGTCATAGATAGCTTCAATCAATTTCAGAAATGTGCCCCATATGCCTATACTCTTCAGTGTTCTAATTAGAAAAGGATGCTGGATTTTATCGAATGCTTTTTCTGCATCTATTGAGAGGATCATATGATCTTTGTTTTTGTTTCTGTTAATATGGTGGATAACATTTACGGACTTGCATATGTTAAATCAGTCTTGCATCCCTGGGATGAAACCTACTTGATCATGATGTATGACTTTTTAAATGATAAGCTGTAATCTATTGGCTAGGATTTTGTTGAGATTTTTGCATCTGTATTCATGAGTGAAATTGGTCTGAAATTCTCCTTTTTAGGTAGGTCCTTTCCTGGTTTTGGTATCAGGGTGATGTTTGCTTCATAGAAAGTGTTGGGGAAGATTCCTTCCTCTTCAATTTTTTGGAATAATTTCTGCAGTATGGGAATAAGCTCTTCCTTGAAGGTTTGATAGAATTCTGGTGTGAAGCCATCCGGACCAGGGTATTTTTTAGTTGGAAGATTTTTTTATTGTTTCTCTAATCTCAGTGCTTGAAAGTGGTCTGTTCAGGAGCTCTGTTTCTTCCTGGCTAAGTGTAGGGAGAGGGTGTGATTCCAAATATTGATCCATTTCCTTGACATTGTTAAATTTCTGGGCATAGAGTTTCTGGTAGTATTCAGATATGATCTCTTATATCTCTATGACATCAGTTGTAATTTCCCCTTTATCATCTGATTGAGGTTACTAGAGATTTTACTTTTCTGTTTCTAGTTAGTCTAGTCTATCTATTTTATTTATTTTTTCAAAAAACCAACTCCTTGTTTCATTAATTTTCTGAATGATTCTTTTGTTTTCCATTTCATTGATCACTGATTTAATTTAGGATTGTCTTTTCTTCTACTGGGTTAGGCTTAGATTGTTCTTCTTTTTCCAATTCCATAAAATGGCTTGTGAATTTGTTGATGTGCTCTCTTTCTGTTTTTCAAATGTAGGCATCTAAAGCGATAAATTTTCCTCTTAGAACTGCTTTTGCAGAATCCCACAGGTTTTGGTAACTTGTGTCTATACTCAAGGAAGTTAATGATTTCCTATTTTATTTCTTCCTGCACCCAACTGTCATTCAACAGAAGGTTGTTTAACTTCCATGCCTTTGTGTGGGGTTGAACATTTTTGTTGGAGTTGAGTTCTACCTTTAGTGCCTTGTGGTCTGAAAAGATGCAAGGTAGAATTTCAATGCTTTTGATCCTGTTGAGGTTTGTTTTGTGTCTTAGGATATGATCAATTTTGCGGAATGTTCCATGGGCTAATGAGAAGAATGTATATTCTTTGTCTGTGGGATGGAGTGTTCTATATGCATCTATCAAGCACAGTTGTTCTAGGGTTTCATTTAAGTCCCTCATATCGTTTTTTAATTTCTGTTTAGAGGATCTGTCCAGCTCTGAGAGAGGGGTGTTAAAGTCCCCTGCTATTATGGTATTATAGGCTATCATATTGCTCAGACTGAGTAAGGACTGTTTCAACTATCTGGGAGCATTTAAACTGGTGCATAAATAGTTAGAATTGAAACATAGTCTTTTGTATTTTTCCCTTGACCAGTATAAAGTGACCATCTTTGTCTTTTTTGACTTTAGTTGCTTTAAATCTACATGTACCTGAAAATAAGATTGCAACTCCTCTTTTTTTCTGAATTCCGTTTTCCTGAAAAATTGTTTTCCAACCCTTAACTCAGAATTTTAATTTGTCTTTTAAAGCTAGGTGTGTTTCTTGCAGACAGAAAATGGATGGTTTGTGTTTTTTTAATCCAGTCGCCAATCTATGCCTCTTCGGTGGGGAATTCACATTAGCCATAACATTTATTGAGATAATTAATAAGTGTGGTAGTATTCTATTCATCTTATTTTGTGAGAGTACACTGCTTAGTTTTATCTTTTGCATCATTATGGAAGTTAGGTTCTGGCCTTTAATTTCTGAGTTCTTAGTTTGCTATTGATCCATTTAGACGCTCAGTGTATAGAACAGGTTGAAGTATTTCCTGTAGAGCTAGTCTTGTTTTGGCAAATTTCCTCAATGTTTGTATATCAGTAAATGATTTGATTTCTCCGTCAATTTTAAAGCTTAGCTTCACAGGATATAGAATTCTGCACTGGAGATTGTTCTGTTCAAGTAGATTAAAGGTAGATGACCATTGTCTTTTTGCTTGGAAAGTTTCATTAGAGAAGTCTGCACTCACCCTGATGGATTTGCCCTTGTAGGTCAACTGGTGCTTACTCCTGGAAGCTTGAAGAATCTTTTCTTTTGTCTTGACTTTGGACAGGTTCATCACAATATGTCTTGGGGAAGTTCAGTTAGAGTTGAGGAGACCTGGGGTCTGAAATACCTCTGAAAAGGGAGTATCAGAATCTTTGGTGAGATTTGGGAAATTTTCATTTATAATATTCTCTGGTATGGCTTCCATTTCCCTGGGGCATTCTTCTTCCCCTTCTGGGATACCTATAACTCGTATGATTGAACGCTTCATAGAGTCCCATAATTCTGTCATTGAATGTTCTGCTTTCTCTCTCTTCTTTTCTGCTTCTTTAACTATCTGAGTTATCTCAAGAGCTTTGTTCTCTACCTCTGAAATTCTTTCTTCTGCATGATCTAATCTGTTGTTGATATTTTTTATTGCATCTTTAAGTTCCCTAATTGACTGCTTCAGTTCCTTCAGCTCTGCTATATCCTTTTTATATTCTTCATATTGTTCATCTCTTAATTGATTCTGTTGTTGGATTTCCTTTTTGTTATTTTCCACTTTATCAGTAGTTTCCTGCATTTTCCTTCATTTCCTTGATTGTTTTCATCATCTGCATTCTAAATTCCTTTTCTGTCATTTCTAACATTTTCTTATAGGTGGAATCCTGAGCTACCTCATAGTCCCTTGGGGGTGTTGCTCTGGACTAGTTTTTCATGATGCCAGGAGTTTTCTGCTCATTCTTCCTCATGAGTGATTTCTTTTATCTGTTTTCTTGCCCTAATTTTCCTTTCACTTCCTCCTGCTCTTTAAGTTGCCGTGCCTCTGGACTAGGGTTTCAATGAGTCCTTTTCGTACAGGACCAGAAGGATGAGAAGATTAAGAGCAAGAAGGGGGAAAGAAAAGAAAAGAAAAAGGAGAAAGAGAGGGGGTAGGTAGAAGCAAGTATTGACAAAAAGAAGAGAGGCACATAAAGAGAGGAACAGGAGCAATATAGGTGTACAGTAGGGTACTTTGACCCAACCTTAAGAACCCCCAACCTCTGAGGGTGCCAGATTGGTTGGTTAGGTCAGCAGCTCTTTGCCAGCCTGTTTGGACACAGTATTCCACCTACACTAAGTAAAGAGGAAAGATAAAAATGCAATAAATCAAACCAAAATAAGCAAACCAAAAACTTTACAGGATAAAATTGGGGGAAATCCAAATAATAGAGTTAGAAAAACTAACAAAAATGAAGTTCTAATTGTTGAAAAGGCAACAATGGAAAATTATAATTAAGCTAGGAATATGAAGAAATAAAAGAAAGAAAAAAAGAAAAGAAAAATCTATAGGAAAAATGTTGCAATTAAAAAGAAAAAACAAAAAAAACCCAAAACAACACAACACAAAACAAAACAAAACAAAAAACAAAGCAGTATATATATCTGGCTGAATAATGTCTGGGCAACATGTGATCTTCAAGGGTATGACATGTTAATCACAATGCTAATATGGCTATACAAAATGGATACTGGAAGCCTCTAACGATTTCTCAAGCCCAATTGAGTGGAGAGTATAAATCCTCCTCAGCCCACTTAGCAGGCACTTTAAATTGCTAACCTGGCTAAGCAGAAGCTTTCCCAGGAAATCGCTTGTCACTGGGATCACTCCTTAAGTGGCTATCCAGTTACCCAGTGTGCCAAAAGCGGTTTCACTTTATGCCCCAGAGGGCTAAGGCTGGCTAAGGTGTCTCAGTCTCCGTCTTTAGGTTGCTCAGTCACTAGATCACTCTCTCCTGCCAGATACTTGTTCTGTGACCCTAAGGATGAAGCTTGCCAGGCAGTTCTCCCACAATGCCTCCACATGGCCCACAACCAAACACTGGTAGCTCCATCTGGCTCGGTGGCTCAGTCTGGGGCCCTAAACAACATTCAAAGACCTCTACACTCTTGCCCAGTTCTCCCAAGGTAGTTCAACTGAGTGCGAAGTCCAAAAAAACCCAAATAGCTCACAGGTAAGGGCTTTCTAGTTTGCAATCTCACTGCTGCTGTACTTATAGCTGCCAGCACGATTAAACCAAACAAACACTTCCAACCACTTGCCAGTTCTCCACTGCTTTTGCCTTCCTCATGGGGTCCAGAAGTCTCATGTTGTCTCCCTGTGTCCCCAAAGGGATGTTTCTGGGCAGATTCCACCAGCCAGAGATGCCTGAAGTCTTCTCTCCCCAGTCTCACCATGCCCAGTTGCAAGGAAGCTGTTACTCCTGCTTCTCACCTTTTTTAATGGACAAGGTACCCCTCAGCCTTCCTAAAGCTACTCTCACGTATGCTCTGGACCTTGGCTATTCTACAGTTTTTTTCTTATTTCAAAACATTAATAGAATACAAAGGTTCTTGCTACATGAACACCTTGTATAATGTTTAAGTTGGGGCTTTTAGTGTGTTCACCATCACCTGAATAGTGCTCATTGTAACCTGACAGGTAAGTTTCTTTTTACCAATCACCCTCTCACCCTCCCCATGTTTGATTTCCAATGTTCCTTACATTTCTTTGTGCCCATGTGTGCCCATTGTTTTGCTCCCAATTCTTAAAAACAAATACATGTGTGGTATTTGTTTTCCCATTCCTGGAGATACTTCATTTATATTATAATGGTCTCCAGTTCCATCCAATTTGCTGAAAAATAAACAAACAAACATTATTTTATTCTTTTGTGTGGCTGAGTAGTACTCCCTGATACAAGAGGGCTGTCCAGAAAGTATTCAGCCACATATGTCTCTATAGTTCATATTACATGGCTGGTTACTTTCTGGACAGCCTGTATATGTGTGTGTATATATTATATACACATATGTATATTACATATATAAGTATATTACATATAAATAATATACATATCACATTTTCTTTATTCAGTCATGAATTGGTGGGCATTAGGTTGATCCACATCTTTGCAATTTGACATTGTGTGTAATAAACAGTTAACTGTTGGTGTCTTTTTGATAAAATGACTTCTTTTCTTTTGTGATAATACCTAGCAGGGAAGTTGTAGGATTGAATGGTCAGTCTAGTTTTAGTTATTTGAGAAATATGCATACTATTTTCCACTAGTTTGCAGTTTTCCAACAGTGTATAATCATTCCCTTCTCTCTGCATCCATGCCAGCATCCACAATTTGGGGGCATTTCAATAAAAGCCATTTTAACAGAGATAAACTCATATCTCATTGTGTTTTTAACTTGCAGTTTCCTTCTGATTAATAACATTGAGTATTTTTTTTAAATATTTGTTGGCCATTTGTCTATCTTCTTTTGAAAACCTCTTGCTCATGTCTTTTGCCCACTTTTTAATGAGGTTGTTTGGTTTTTTTCTTGCTGATTTATTTGAGTCATAGATTCTGGTTATTAGTCCTTTATCAGATGCAGACTTTGTGAATATTTTTCCCCATTCTGTAGCTTGTCTATTTGCTCTATTGATTATTTCATTAACTGTGCAGAGCCTTTTGAATTTAATCAGGTCTTCTTTATCTATTTTTATTGTTGCTATGATTGCCATTAAGATCTATAACAAAAATTCTTTATCTAGGCCAGTATCTTGAGGAATTTTCCCTACATTTTCTTCTAGAATTCTATTATTTGATGCCTTATACTTAAGCAATTATTCATATGAATTAATTTTAGTGAGTGGTGAGAAATAGGTGTTCTGTTTCATTCTTCTGAATATGGCTATCCAATTTCCCAGCACCAAATATTTAATATAGCTTATTTTCCCCAGTGTAAGTTATTGCCTGCTTTGTCAAAGATTATTTGGTTGTAAGGAGTGGCAAGATGGCGGCCGAGTAACAACTTCCTTGCGGCTGGGCACAGTTAGACTGTGGAGAGAGGACTTCAGGCATCACTGGCAGGCGGATCTGCCCAGAAATGTCCCTTTGAGGACACAGGGAGACAGCATGAGGCTTCTGGACACTCTGAGGAAGGCAAAAGCAGTGGAAATTGGGCAAGTGGTTGTGTCTGTTCATTTGGTCTGATCCTGTTGGCAGTTGTGGGTGGGGCAACAGTGGTACTGCAGGCTGGAAAGGCCTTGACTGTGAGCTGTTTGGGTTTCTTTTGGACTTGGCACTCGGTTGAATTGCCTTGGGAGAACTTGGGCAGGAGTGCGGGAGATTTTGAGTGTTATCTGGGGCCCCAGCCTGGGCCCTGAGCCAGACGGAGCTGCCAGTGTTTAATGGTGGGCTGTGTGGAGCCATTGTGGGAGAACTGCTCTGGCAAGCTCCACCCTCAGAGTCACATAACAGGCATCGGGCAGGAGCAAGTAATCTAGTGACTGAGCAGCCTAAAGGCGGGGACTGAGACGCCTTGCAGCCTTAGCCCTCAGGGGCCCTCAGGGGTATAGGGTGAGACCAGTTTGGGCACCCTGGATAACCACTTAAGGAGTGATCCCAGCCACAGCGCTTTCCTGGGAAAGCTTCTACTTAGCCCAAGTTAGCAATTTAAAGTGTCTTCTAAGCAGGCTGAGGAGGATTTAAGCTCTCCACCCTGTAGGGTTTGAGAAATCATTAGAAACACAGGGTCACTCTCTATAAAGATCCAGTAACAACAGAGTGATACTGCCAGGGTCTGA
>CAUYON010140928.1:0-33675 GCA_963573935.1 Arctocebus calabarensis
ACGGGGCTCCAAAGGCCATTCCGTTTAGCCTTTGATGAGAAAGTTTTTTTTTTAAATACATGTATTTTATTAGTCTTCATTACATTATTCCCCCCCCAACCCCCAAGGGGTAAGACAGACTTTTTTTTCAGAAAAGAATACAGAAAACACTAAAGCTCCTGGTAGAGGGAGAGAATTCAAGTGGGGAGAGAGAAGCTCTCTCCGTTTCTCTCCCAGTCTTTCCCCGTCTCCTCCTTTAGGCCTTTAGTCTCAGAGTATATATAGGTATATGGGTTCCTTGGCCAGGAAACGAATGAGTACAGTCCCTTCCAGTCCCTTCCATGGGGGCAAGGTGAATGAATGTATGAATTAATGGATACAGTCCATTCATGGAAATGAGGCCTAGGAAATTCACAAGAAATTGACCTAGGCATAGGAAATGGGGGTTCCACATTTAGTCCTAAGACACCAAGGCACAGGTGTCTCCTTGGCAGTTGTCCAGCCTTTTTGGCTATGGGAGCCTCTGGTGGGGGTTGAGGGTCCCCCTCCTTGCCTGTCATCCAGCCCGCTGGCTCTTCAGCTGGTGCTGCAGCACTGCCACCACCAAGGAGGAGGCGGCAGGTCCGCCAGCTGGAGAGCTAAGCAAGTGGTTCCTAGTAGCAGCAAAACCTGGGAAAACCCAGTGAGTATGCTGAGTCACAGGGAACAGATCCTCTCCAATGCTGTAAGATTTTGGTTCAGGGATTCTGGAAAACAGCAAATCAGGGAGGCAGGGGACCACTGCTGAGATGTGTGACTGTGCGAGGTACAGGGACTGGACATGCAGGTGTGGGCATCCTCCACACTTAATCTTACCTGGAGAAGCCTCCCCTGCTGCAGAAAGTTGCCAGCAGAGGATCGGCCAATTGCGTTTGAAAACTAATCCCCTTGTGAATGGATTAACGTGGGCTAGTGGACACAGTTCTGCCTGTATCAGCATCAATGTTCTGACCCAGAGTCCCATGGACCCTCACGGCAGGACTCTGGGCCACTCTCAAGGGCTAGCAGGGCTCAGGACCATCCCAGGATTGTCACATGCAAATCTCATCAGTCACCTCTTAGCAAATACTTATTGAGCCCATTCTGTAGGTCCTTGTTACATCAAGGGTCATCCACAGCCCAGCAGGGTGCTTGTTAGAAATGACTGTCAAGACCCTGCCCTAGAACTTCATAGTCCCTCAGCAAATGCCCCAGATGGTGTCTGTGGACACTGCAGTTGAGAAGCGCTGATGGAAACAACACAGGAGAGGGAGAAGTTCTCCTTCCCTAGAAGTGTTCGCACTCCGACTGGGAAGATGGCATCTATAGATATGGAACAACGGAGCAGAGTTCAAGTCTCTGTCATCAAACTTGTTTGGGTAGGAAACCTGGATACAGAAGACCAACTCCTGCCTCAGGCACTTACTTCCACTGAGCCTCAATTTCCTCATCTGTAAAGTGGGGACAACACTTTCCTCCTCTACCTTGCAGGATTGTCCCCCAAATCAAAAACGATACAGCACTGATAAAAGGTTCCATGTAATGTTCTGTACGCTCAGTGCTGTAGAACAGTGATTTTCAACTGGTGTGCCATGAGAGGATCTTAGGTGCACAGTGAAGAATTTTAAAGATTAATTAAATTATTTTAAAAGAAATTCAAATCACAATAAGTATCATTTTTTTTATCTTTTTTTTTTCTTGATCAACATAATTTAAGTGTGCCACAGAAGTTTAATTATAGGTTTAAGTGTGTCATGAGACATAAAAGGTTCACTGCTACCTAAGTTTGGAGAGGAGAGGGCTTGGGCTGACCAGGAAAAGACAGGGGGCAGGGAAGCTGAAGTCTTGAACCATACATTAAACCGAGTACCAGAGAAAAGCAAGATGGAAAAATGCATATTATGAGCATTGCACCCAGTACAGACTCTAGGCCGGGCCACACAGAGCTGCCACTGACCTACTTCCACCACTCTTGATGGTCTATGGAAGGTCAACAGTGCAAGTCCCCAAAACACACTCAATGCCCATGGGTGCTTTGAAGCGAGCAGACATGGTCTCTGAGGCAAGGCTGGCAAGAAGCCCAACTATAGCAAGGCTTAACTCTGCTTGGGGTATAGGGTAAAGGACTTTATGTTGTTTTGCAGAGCCGGCCTGGAGGTTGGGTAGCCACTTTAAGAGGAGCCTGGAGAAGGGAGGAGTAACAAAATGTAACAAGTGAGTTCTTGGGTGACCTCCTAGGTAATGCTTCTAAGCCCTTGCTATGTACTCAATGTTTTCATACAGTTGTTGTTTTTCATTGAATTTTCACTATGATCCTATCCTGTGGGATTCTTGTCCCCACTTCACAGACAAGGAAACTGGAGCCCTAGGATTTGAACTCAGGTTGGACTGCTCGCCAAAGCCCATGACCTTAATTGCAGGCTAAATAGCTAGGGTATTCTGAGAATCTCTGGTCTTCCTCCTGCGGCTGAAACAATGTGGCTGTACTTTTGCTATGAAACCGGCTCTCCCTGACTGGCTGACGTTTGCCATGCTTGTCCTGAGCTTCTCCAGAGAAATGCTGTCTTCTGGCAGGAAAAGATAAAAACGGCTGATATAAATGAGTCACCACACTCGCTATAATTAACAGTGATGCAAGAGCCAGATGCAAAATAAGAGGGGCCTCCGGACCTGACTTTGAGGCCGCCCAAACTTTGAGCTGAATGCACTTCAATGCAGGAAAGACTCTCCGTGGTTGAGCTTCCGTCTCCCTGAGACATATTTAAAATAAATGAAACCTGGAATGCATACACGCAAACTTCAAGATAACAGAGCTGAGAGGGGTGGCACCAAATTAATCTCCTTATTTACAATTGAAAAACCATACACCAGAACCAGAAGAAGAGTTGATATATAGTCTTTAGATAATATACGTCTTTGCTTTCACACTCTGCTGCCCTGGAAATTCTAAGTAGTTTCAACCTGCTGAGCTGATTTATGGCAGCTACAGAAGTAAACTGAATTGTACTAGCTGTTTAGCCCAGGTCCTTCTGATCCCAGTGATGTATCTGTGAACTTTTCAAAAATAACAACTCTTGGCATCCCTCTATTCTCTTTTGCCTACCTGAACGTGATGTTATGATAGCCTGAATAAACCCTACATACCCGTAATCCTAGCATTTTGGGAGGCTGAGGCAGAAGGATCACTTGAGGCTGTTCAAGAGCAGCCTGAGCAATATAGGCAAGATCTCATCTCTATGAAAAACAGAAAAATTAGCCAAGCATGATGGCATGTGCCTGTAGTCCCAGCTACTTGGGAGGCTGAGGCAGGAGGACTGCTTGCGCCTGGGAGTTTGAGGTTGCCGTGAGCCGTGAGGACACTTCTGCATTCTAGTCCCGGCGGCAGAACAAGACCCTGTCTCAAGTAAGTAAATAAACCCTAAAGCATAATTCCTACGATCCTATCCACAGACCCCATCCTACTACAGCACTGAGCATTATCACTTTCTAATACAAGGTGAAGGGAGCGGCTTCTGCTGCAGGAGGAAATAAGTGGCCTAGATGGGCTCGGCCATCAATGCCAGGGGCATTTTCTTACCTGTTTAAAAGAGACTCACTGGCGTAAGATTTAAACACAATATAGCTGATGAAATCTTGCCACTTTCCTTTTGAATAGACTTTAATTGAGAGCAAAGTGAAAAATGCAGGTTACAGTTTTAGTGCTAACACCCAGGCAGTGATGGTAAGATTGACACCCAGACAGTGATGCATCTAATATTTATACATTTCCTAATTTTAGTTGTTGTCAAAGAGCAAATCATTATCAGATACATATATTTACACAATAATTTCAAGCAACGGTAAATTATAAACTCCTTCCCTTAAAAAACAAAACACAACACACACACACACACACACACACATACACTCAACCACCTTTAAACAACGGATTTCCTCACACTAGTACGTCTCATTTTCTTTTTCACAAATACTTGTAGACCCAAAGTTACTTAAGTTACTTAAGCACAGTCTTATCACTGGAGATCCAGGACCATCCCCTATTTCCTTTTAAAATCACTTTAATTTTTACAACTTGAAGCCACATAACCAGCGTGGTCTGTACACTCGAAGGACTTCCCCAAATGATGAAAATGAATTCCACTTCTTTTGTGTGAGGAGGTATGTACATCTCTGAAGACACATACGATTACAACTCGGAAAAGTCAAAAAACACAAAAATAAAATCTCAGATCTTCAAACACAGTTTCTTAAGAGCGTTGTGCTAAGGCTAACATTGAATTCACTGAGCTGGGAAGATTCTTCTAGATTTCTATACAGAGGTACTGGTTAGTTTTGATTCTTTTTTTTCAGCTGCTTGAAACACATGAGCTTTAAAAGTTGCCTGGTAGAACTAACTACATCCTGCCTTCCAGGTTAGCAGCCCGCCTGACCTCCGGAATGTTAGACACAATTCACCCCTGATGCCTCGCTCTGATTTATTTCTTGCTGTTGCTATTAGTAAATGGAAACCATGACAAAGTTTACATTAGCAGACACATACACATGCCCCGGTCTATAAATATCCCCTGATGGAAAATGGTACAATAACTTCATTCCCAGTGAAAACAAGCATAAGAGGAGAAGGGGGGGCGTGAGGGGACATTATCAACAATGGCTCTTCTTACAGTGGGAAGTCCAGACCAAATGACGATGGGCTTTTAGCTAACCGGACACTGCTAACCACTTCTCCAGGGCCTGTGAGTCAACTAAAACTTGGCAAAGCAGAGACCAACTCCTCAGGGCAAACCTGGTAGGGTCCAGTTGTACAGGTGTCTTGTCTCGGAGTCGGATGAAGAAGATCAACTGCAGTTTCCTTCTGAAGACAGGTGAGTGATGGGAAAGTTGCAAGGAGGATTTGAAAGTAGTTCACACACCGTCCTGCCTGGGACATGGAACTGTCGCCGGGTGGGCCCCTCAAAGCGCCAGCTGGAGTTTGGTCATGTTTCGCTGGTGCATGTTGTGATGGCGGACTAATTCATCTGAGCGGGCAAACTTTTTCTGACAACTGGGCCACCGACAGCTGAAGGGCTTTTCACCTGTTGACACAATTGCCAGTCAGAGACGCTTGCAGTGGAGAGAATGGGCACAAGTTCAACTGCCACAGGCCTGAGTTAAGTATCACGACACAGCCACTCTGGATCCCCCAAACTGATCGGCGAGGCTCATTTCATTTCTCAGTCAGCCTTGAGATGGCAGCTCCTCTGGGGGCGTTAAGGCTTGAAATATTATAAAAAATCACAAAATAATCTTAAGTGAGAAGAC
Source organism: Arctocebus calabarensis (assembly GCA_963573935.1). Classification (NCBI taxonomy): domain Eukaryota; kingdom Metazoa; phylum Chordata; class Mammalia; order Primates; family Lorisidae; genus Arctocebus; species Arctocebus calabarensis. Next base: position 5,299 of record CAUYON010140928.1, read on the forward strand.
TTGGAAAATGGGAGAAGGGCTGAGTTGAGTTAGTGGAAATGCCTGGCCAATTTGTATTTAATTAAGGGGGAAATATATTTGTTTCAACCTCTGCTGATAGAATGCTTTATGAACTGTGCAAAGATTTCACCTTTGCTGTCTAAATTGGGAATCGATCATCACCCTGGATATTACTGATCAATTACTGTCTAGTAGCAGAGCTGTGACTGGACCTTTAATGTCTTTATCTGTGTAAATAGTGTGCATGGGCTGAATATTTTTAAGTATATCACTGACAACCAGTTTGTATGTTGTCTTTTTTTTTTTTTAATCTTAACGTTTACTAAAAGCGTAATCCATCATGTGGAAGATTCTAGTTGAGGTTCTAAGATTTTTAATAAGCTTGACAAAAGATCAAGACTTCTCCATCTAAGGCATTTTCAACTAGTGTGCCCATGAGAGGACCTTTGGTGTGTCTCGAAAGTTTATAAAGATCATTAATTAAATTATTTTTGAAAGAATTTCAAGGCACAGTAAGTGTATTCTTTTTTTTTCCGCTCTTCTTTTTCATCAGCATAATTTAAGTGTGCTGTGAACGTTTAACTATAGGCTCAAGTGTGCCATGAGATAAAAAAGGTTGAAAAAACACTGATCTCTAGAGCCCCTCAGAAGTTCTTGCCAAGCCTCTTTCTCATTAGAGACAGTAATTAGCATTTATTCAGTGTATGCCAAGCCTTGTTGTGAGCCTCATACACACACAAACACACACACACACACACCCTCACCCTCATGCGTTCCTCACAATGGCCCCGTAAGGGAAACATCACTACCTCCACTCTACAGATGAAGTTGTAGGAAAATCAGGGAAGGGCACCCCAGGGAGGACTCCAATCCAGATTTGTCTAATTCTAAAGCCTGTGTGTGTTCTTGCGTCACACCTCCCAGGCCTAGTCGTACAAATATACAGCTGAGCCTTATCCTAGAGAAGCTGCCTCAGGAACCAATCTCTGTGCCACCTGCTGGTTCTTTCTGGGATGCTGCTGGTCCCACTTTACCGCCTTTCAGAACTACTGATCAGGACAAGCACTGAGAAATGTCCCAGGAGGGCGGGTGCCCCGGGTCAGACTGAGGGCCAATGAGAGCCAATCAAGTACAGGGTTCAACAAGGCTGCGCAATGCAGGTCATGTCACACACACTCGGGGGAGGGGTGCACACAGGATAACTCCCTGCCACCAAATGGTGAGCTCAGGGCCAAAGAAACAGCACCAGTAGCACCTTGGGGAGGGCACGAGTTGCCCATCTCACCAACTCTGGGGCACAGGTGTCTGGCTTTATCTGGAAGCAAAGCCTGTTTGGACTGAGAATCTGATACTGCCCAGGGTCTTGTGATGTCACTTCTTCCTTCATTTCCTACTCTCAGTTCCTCTGCTTTTCCTGGTCTGGCTCCTGTTCCCCACCCCCACCTCCAACCATGCTGTCAAACGCCAGCTCCTGATGGACAAAACCCAGCCCTTCTCTCATCCGCCTCTCTCCTCCTAGCCTCTCAGCGCAGTCAGCCTCGCTGGCTCTGATTGCCCTTTTGATGCTCTATCCTCTCTGCGCTGAGTGCACACGTGCTCTTTCTCCAACACAGAGAGAGGGCGATGGGACAAGGTGAGGTGGGAGCAGACAAAGCTGGGTTTGCTGCTTCCTAGCTTTGTGACTTTACACAAGTCATTTAATCACTGCATGTCTCCACTTCCCCATCAGGGAAATGGGATAAAGCATGCCTACTTCACTCTTCTTACGAGGGTGTGGTGAAGACGATGTGAGGGAACCTAAGCATCGGTCCTCTTTCCAAGGGCAGAACATATGCAGCAAAGGTGGTGCTACTGTCTTCATGAATCACACCGGCCTTGCGGAAAAACAAAAAGCTTCAGCAGCCAGCGAATCCGTGTCCTATTCCTGTCTCTGTATCCGTACGGCAGAAAGGATATTCACACGCTGATACACATATTAGTCTGGCAGAAACCAAGACTGCTCCTGGGGCAGTAACTCTCAGCAGAGCAAGGACTCAGCCCTCTGAAAATAGTGTGGTCAGACATGAGCTCTCAAAAAAATAAATGCTTGGTGCGTTAGAATGTCTGCTGTTTGTCTGTAAGGTTGATAAGAGGATTATCAAACAGTATCCAAAATGTGATGCAATATATTAGAAAACAGTTAAGGACCTAGTTTATCCCTTAGTTTGCATTCTGGACACCTGGGACATTCTTTTCACATCCCTGTCCTGCTCTGTGCTTCCCACCTCTCCTTTAAAAACGTTACAATTATTTAAAGGTGGCCATGCCCTGTCCTTTCTCTCAAGTGAGTCTAAATCTTATAACGTTCCCATTAGTCTTTCCCAATCTCTCTCGTCACAAACAGCTTCATTCAACAGTAGTTTTAAAAAAAATAATGAAAAATAAATGTGAAGAAAAGTTTACGCACTTGTTTTACCTGTATGAGTCCTGGTGTGGGTCTTCAGGTGGTCGGACCGGGAGAACTTTCGCTGACAAGTTTTACACTGGAATGGTTTCACACCTAAACGGACAGAGAAGGTCTAGCCTCGGCCCTAATAATATGCGGAGCACAGCGAGCCCCACACGGCTAGCTCCTGGCGGCTGGGGGAGCCCAGCATTTCCAGCCACAGCTGCAACATCTGCCTCGCCCTCGGAGTTCCCCACCTCCCCAGAGGCAACCACCTGATTATGCACAGTAACCTCCAAGGACCTGCTTCTGTCTTGGGAACAACCATTTCTTAACCACAGAAGTCCAGCTTCTCACCAGCTGGAAGGTCTCAGCTGCGTCAGAGACAGAAAAAGTGAATCACACCCTACACATCAGATTCCGCCCTCCACCACCCTCGGCCTGTGCTGATGCTCAGCGTATCATCAGCCCACTGCGAGTGGGTTCTCATCGCTCTGTGGTTTGCAGGAGAAATGTGGATGTTTCCTTTTCCTTGCTTTCTCTCGCTCTCTTTTTTTTTGGAGAAGGAAAATTCCCAGAGATTAGGGGAAAAAATTATTGGAAAAACCAAACCCTTCTACCCTCTCATCCGTATTCAACAACAAAGAGAATCAGGGAATCAACCTAACCCAAGGGAACACGGCTGCCACAACGAGAAGGGAACCTACAAACCTGTGTGTCTCCTTTGGTGTCTTTTGAGCTGGTCTGAACGAGAAAACCTTCGCTCACAGTCCTTGAAGTCACACTGGTATGGTTTCTCACCTTGGGGAAGACACACATTCTATTTGAAAATGACACTGGAAATGGGGAGCTCATGAAAGGCCCCGGGTCCTACTGGGACTGAAGAACTCCCAAATGCCTGAGACACTTCACTGGTGCCTGTTGGATTGGATGGCCCCTAACCTGTGACTCAGGAACGGAGTCTGACAGCAGGGTGACATCCAGTTCTGCCGCTTGAAAGGCTGGTTGAGGCCCGTTTCCTGACTGTGAGGCCAAGTGTAAGGTGGAATTCTAGGATGTTTGTGCCTTGAGGCTAACCCCATAAAATAAATGTTTTCATGATTTATGGCCCAAAGATTTGGTGTTCTCTGCCACTGAGTTCTCATTCTGGAGTCAAGCATAAACAACTCCAGCATTCCGAGTCATTCAAGTTAAACCAGAAGCCAAAGCATTTAGGAAGTCTTCGGTATCCTTTATCCATGAGAAGTCTGGAGTAGGGTTATACAAACTCCTGGCACAGAGTGACATGGGCCTTCCAGCCTTCTTAGGAGAATCCTGAGTCGCCATCACTCTGGGTCAGAAAGCAGCCCATCCTAGCATCCGCTGGGCCTCTGTGTTGCACGGTGAAGCTCGGTTTCCTTTCCAGCCTGTAACTCCCACCATTTCCCTGATGGATCTATATTCCCAGATCTATACTTCGGACTTCACCATTTTTTTCTCCTTGTACTCAGCTCACATTAAATGCCCTTTATCTCTATCTCTAACCAACAAGTCTGCCTTACATGCCTCACAAAGCCATGTCCTCTGCAATGCGTGCTTGGAAGCTGCATCTACTGATTGAAACCCCTCATTACAGAATGTGTTCCAGAGCGTCTGATATGCTGAGCTGTGCCTGGGTGTACGTCCTCCCACGGTCTGGAAAATCCCGAGGACAGGAGTCTTCCCTTCACTTTGTACTTATACCCAGCCCAGTGCCTTACACACTCTGCAACCTGGAGAAGACAATACCCTCTGATTTCTCTCCCCTACCCTGGAGGGTCTGCTCATCCTTTACTTCCTCTGCTTTATCAGCCTCTGATGGTTAAACTTTGCCCTTCCTCTTCTAAGAAACCTCAGATGACCTCTGCTCAAACTGATGCCCTCTGAACTCCTCAGCTCCTCCAGCCTCCGATTCAGTACATTATCATGTACTCTCTCGGACCCTTTTCTTTTGCAAACATCACTGGTTTTCAACCAAATGTGCTGTGGCACACTGGTGTGCCGTTAGAGGCTCTTAGGTGTGCCGCAAAAATAAAAATCATTTTTGAAAGAAGTTCAAAGCACAGTAAGTATATATTCTCTTTTTTTTACTTTTTGTTTTTTTGGTCAACATAATTTAAGTGTGCCACGGAAGTTTAACTATAGGTTCAAGTGTGCCAGGAGATAAAAAAAAAAAAAATTAAAAAACACTGGCATATATTCTTACTTGAAAACAGACCATTAAGTCTTTAAGTAGGGTGATTGTGACTGGGAAGGAAGAGGAAGGAATTTGAGTCCTAATTCTACTATATCCGACCCTCTTGATTGCTTTGTGTGTGGATTAAATGAAATAATACATATAGCGAGCCTAGCGTATAAAAAGTACTTAATATAATAGTCTGTGCTGTTATAATACGTAAATAAGAAAATATTGCAATCTTTCAAGAAGAGGCTGTAGGACTGTTAAATGACAACCTTTCCTCCTTGTCTGCTGCAAGAAAGAGCTTCTTAAAGGCTGCTGTGGGTCTGGGTTCGGCTGTCTTGCTCACTACCTTCCCTTCTTACAACTGTCTAACCATCACTGTGTTCTAAGTGTCTCTTTCCCATTAAAAAGCCTCTATAATTGTATTGCCTTCAGTGTACTCCTTTGCATTTTTCCAGGCAGGATTTTACTTTATCACTTTCCTTATAACCTTGACAGAGACTTTTCTTTTCTTTTTCTTTCTTTCTTTTTTTTTAGACAGAGTCTCATTATGTCGCCCTTGGGAGAGTGCCATGACATCACAGCTCGTAGCAACCTCCAACTCCTGGGCTTAGGCAATTCTCTTGCCTCAGCCTCCTAAATAGCTGGGACTACAGGCACCTGCTACAACGCCCAGCTATTTTTTGTTGCAGTTGTCATTATTGTTTAGCTGGCCTGAGCTGGGCTCGAGCCCGCCAGGCTTGGTGTGTGTGGCTGGTGCCATAACCACTGTGCTACGGGCACTGAGCCAAACAGAGACTTTTCAAATGATCCTATTTCAGGAAATACATAAAAACAAAGCATGCCTCAAAGTCTGCAGTCCACCAAGTAAAATTCGGCAAACTCCAGAACTGCGTCTTCCAGACATAATTAATTTGTAAAGACCAATAGTCTACAACAGCGGTTCTCAACCTGTGGGTCGCAACCCACAGGAACTGTATTAAAGGGTTGCGGCCTCAGAAGGTTGAGAACCAATGGTCTACAGAGATCTGAACACACCTAGCTTGCTTCTTCAGCTTCCCAGCAGCAAAGTCAGCAGGTATAATAAAACCATAATAGTGATCATAACCATAAAGCTGCCCTTCACAGTCAGGGAAAAAAAGTACCAGCTCTTCAGTAAGAAAACCTGGGCTTCAAAATGGTTCCCCATACGGGAGACCCATCACACTCCCATCTAGGGCCCAGAAGGCCAAGAGCAGACTTTTTAGGAGACTGAATATCATCTGCTGTCCCAGACTAGAACGAGGCATCAGCCTAGCCCACAGCAATCTCAAACTCCTAGGTTCAAGTGATCTTCTTGCCTCAGCCTCCCAAGTAGCTGGGACTACAGGAACCTACCACAACACTGCTAACAGCAGACATTTGTGAAATGGTTGTTCACATTGAAGGTGGCCATCAACCAGAAAAGCTCTCTTTCCCAGAAGCAGAGTCCTTAACCGGTGGAGAAATCCAGTTTAATTGACGTATCTTCAAAATCATCTCTTTTTTTTTTTTCTTTAAAGAGTGATGAGCAGAATTAAACCTACAATCCATTTTCCCATTCCTGTCTGGTTGGTCATTACTAAACCAAGAAGTTAAGTTTTTTTTTTGCTGTTGCTGTTGCAGTTTGGCCTGAGCCGGGTTTGAACCTATCACCCTCAGTATATGGGGCTGTCACCCTATTCAAGGGCCACAGGTGCTTCCCAAGAAGTTAAGTTTTTTCTCCAGTGCATCTCTTTCAAAGTTTGACAATGACCTTGCTCAGCGACCTCTCAAAACCATGTGATTACTCTATTCCCAGGCTAGCTCTCTCTTTACAAATGCTAATAGTATTCTAACAGTTATAGGATTCAAACATGGTCCCTAATTCTGCGGCATTTTCTTTCTAACATTCTGCTTTGCCCTCCCTGAAGATAATTTATTAACCTCTTTAATAAAGAATGAACACTCAGGAAGCCAAACGGCCCTACAGCCATCCTCCACCACCCTGGCCACATCTTTCACGGCAGGGCCTTCTTTCGATCCCAGAAATCACCAGTGTCCTTAGCAACCTGAAAGCCCTGGGAAAGAGCACCACCCTTGCCCGGGACTGGACAGAGGGCTCACTCACCAGTGTGCTTTCTGCTATGCATCTGTAAGTGGGACAGCTTGAAATATCTCTTATTGCAGCCTGGGTAAGCACACATGAAGGGGCGTTTCTCACTGGTCTCAGAGGCAGAGCGGACAAGAGTCGGTGCCACTCCAGGCACACGCCGCACATCCTACAAGCAGAACACAGCAGGAATTAGAGGCTTCAAGCCACGTGTGAACATTCATGTCAGTTCTGAGGAAAAGAAAGCATTGGAATATACCCAAAGAATAGCTGGCAGAGATAGACCAAAAACCACTCCCATCCACACCCCAGATACCCATGGCAGACATCACTAATGGATGATAGATCAGGATCTTCTACAATGCCATGTTCTCATCATCACTACTGATCCCAGAACTGGCACTTGAAATGGATTTCTATTTCCTCTGGAAAAGAAATGTTGGTGGTGAAAGACCTCCCAATTCATCTTGTCTCTCAGCTTCTCCACTTGAGGCAGTGAGGTCAGGAAGTCCCAAGTCTGTGAGTCTCAAGTCTTTGAGTTCCCTCCCACTCAAAGACACAACCACAGGACCTTGAGGCCACTCTTCAGTAGGTGGAGAAGTCCTTATCAGAGCAAAATGTGGGATACTGCATGAGCCCCAAAGGGACCAGCCCTACCATGTGTAAGTAAGTGACAAGGAAGAAGGAACCCCTGCCTTTGGGGGTTCTCTTTGTGAAGGGAAGCTAAATCTACTGGAAGCCCACAGAGCAGCCAGTCCAACCTCTACCAATGCTTTTGTCCTGTCCTTGCAGTGACAGGTCACTTTCTTTTCTGGAAGAAAAAGTGCTATAGTGACATACAAGGCTGGTGTTAATAGGCTATGGCATCTCGGGGCAAATGGTGGCATAAAATTAAATGTTGAGCCAGATGTTTGATATAATCAACACCTGTCTAGGTTGGAGTTTATTAGAGGCTGTGACACTGGGTCTGTCAACCTGAGCTTGGTGGGAAAGAGGGGAAAGGAATCACTTTTCATTTCCCTTAATTCATACTAGATGCAGTGTGCACAGGAAGAGGACATAAAACTGAGCTGTTAATGTCAGTCAGGGTCTTGGTGAAGGATTCAGATGGTATTTGTTAGGGGAGAGATTTGATAATTCCCTCCTCCCACCTCCATCAGTTTTCCGTATATCTGCAGTCCTTGCCTTTATTTCTCACTATTAGAAGACTTGGGTTGAGAAGCACACTGTTCCATCTTCATGACATTTCTGGAAACATCAATCAGAACATCTCAGAGCCACTTGCCCCTCATATCACATACAACTTATTTCCAGGGCACTGACTATCTTTGTGCAAGAATCACTGTTGTTACAGCACAGCCACGGAGTCGTGTTTCTAAGTCACAAATGCAAACTCTTGGTAACTGCGTGTGGTTCTGATCACCCAAAAGAGGCTCCGTAGAGGTATTTACTGAATTCTCCAAAACTTCTACCTCTCTACTTCCTTCGCTCTTCTTGGCTATTTCCCCCTCCCTCAGTCCTCTGTCTCTTTAAGAAGCAGTATGACATGTGGTTAAAAACAGGGGTTCTGAAGTCAGACAGGATCTGTGCTGTAAGTCTCAGCTCCACCACTTACTAGCCAGGTGATTGTAGACAAGTTATTCCTTCCTCTTCTCTGAGCTTCAGTTTCCCAATCCATAAAATAGAGATAATAACCTACCTCATAAGGATGTGCTGAAGATGAAATGAAGGGAAACAGGCTGCATTTAGACATGTAGAAACCTTAAATGCATGCTGCTAAGTGAAAGAAAGTCAGTCTGAGAAAGGTGACATATAGCATGACTCTAACACTGTGAGAAAAGACCAGGGTTGTTGAGGGAAGGAAGAGAGAGGAAGGGACAAAGGGTGGAGTACAGGGCAATGTCAGGACAGGGAAACAATTCTGGACACTTCTATAACAGATACATGGCATTATACATTTCTCAAAACTAACCGAACTGTGCAACACAAAAAGTCAACCCCAAACTATGGACTTTAGTTAATAACAACATATCAGGCTCACACCTGTAATCCTAGCACTTTGGGAAGCTGAGGTGGGTAGACTACCTGAGCTCAGGAGTTCAGGACCAGCCTGAGCAAGAGCAAGACTTGTCTGTATTCAAAACAGATAGTCAGGTGTGGTGGTGGGCACCTGTAGTCCTACCTACTCAGGAGGCTGAGGCAAGAGGATCACTTGAGCCCAAAAGTTTAAGGTTGCTGTGAGCTATGATGTCATTGCACTTTATCCAGGGGGACAGAGTGAGACTCTGTCTCAATGCCCTCAACCCAATAACATATCAATATTAGTTCATCAGTTGTAACAAATGCACCATCCCAACAGGAAATACAGGAAACTAGAAGGTGGAGGTGGGAAAGGGGGCTATGGGAACTCTCGGTACTTTCTGTGCAAGTTTTCTGTAAACCTAAAACTTCTCTAAAAACTAAAGTCCATTTTTTAAAAACAAAAGAGTCCATGTATAAAACTTAGCACAACATCTGGCACGTAGAAAATGCCCAGACATAGGCGATACAGTTAATATTATTATTACTATTATCAACCTTTGGCGAGACAGAGTCTATCTCTGGATGCTTTACAATGCAGGCCAAACCTTCTTAGAAGTCAAGGGCCCAGGAGATTAATTCAAGCCCCAATTAGCCCAAATACCAGAGTCCACCTTAGAGAAGGTAAATCGAGCAATCAAGGAGGAAATGGCAGATTCTGTAGGTAGCATCTTGGTCTGGGTTAGGCAGGAGGCTGACTTACTCGACTTAGTGGAAGAGAAGGGTCCCTGGTGTCAAAGGAGCTAATAATTAAAAACGGACTTCCCTGTCCCTCAGCAAGGACTGACAGGCTGGGGAGCGGGAAAAGAGGCAGGCGGGCCCACTGCCAGCGGGGGCACCTCTGAGTACTCACCTGAATGCCTCTGAAGACGCCATGGGTGTGTATCCGGTACTGAGCGCCACAGAGGATGGGTGTCGCATGGTTGTCGCTCTCGTACCCTGTGCCGTGGCTGCAAGCACCAAGACGGGAGAACAAGTGTCAGGTTGGTTCACAGCTGCCATTTGGAAATGATGGTCGGCAGTCAGGAGGGAATGGTTTCATTAAAGCTCACAGGACGAAAGTAGTTGAGTTTCGCCTCCCTCTGCGGGGCTGCTCTGGAAGCAGGCTCTGCCCTCAGGGCCTCCCACGTGGCCCTCCCTCTCCCTCAGACTCTCCCAGGCCTAGCTCCACACCATGTGGGCCTATGCCTGGCTCAGACAAGCCAGGAAAAGCCACAGTGGCAGGACTTGATCCCCAGTAAGTTGTTTACCAGGTCAATGGCAGAGCTGACAGCTGCAAATATCTCAGGAATGAGCAGAATGTCTCAAGTTTCATGTTAAGTGCACTGGAGTTTTGTCGGCACTTCATGACTCAGTTTTTACCAGACAGCACCCCAAAAGTGATGACACTTACAAGAAGAGACATCATGTCCTCAGAAGTGGAGATGACACGTCTCTGGCCTCTGCTCGGTTTAACATACGGACGAGTTTCCCAGATCAACTGAACTCTTTGTAGCCACCCTGTGCTACGGGTGAGCCCTGGATAATGTTCCCGCAATATCAGACTGACTGCTCGGTCCCCTATTCGGTGCTTAGGTGAACCTCAGACTATTAGGGAGAGCTCAAAAGATGTGCACTGTTGTAAAGGACAACCTGGAACGGGTGGACATCCTGCCCTTCCGGTACAGCGCTGACATCTGTTCTGCAGTTACTTTGATCCAGGTAAGCAAAGGGAAGATTCTGGCACACACCGACCCCACATCAGAATCCCATCTAGAATCACCACCGGCAGCATCTATGAAATATCTCTGTAAAGTGGTGCAGCTGCTTTGGGAAACGTCTGGCAGTTCCTCAAAATGTGAGACATAAAGTTACCATGTGGCCCAGAAGTCCCAATCCTAGACGCACTGGGTGGCCATAAAGTTTGTGTGCAATTTAAAACTGACTTCCCAGGGCAGAGTGTCCCTCAGCGAGGACTGACAGGCCGGGGAGCAGGAGGCATGCCACAAACTTTATGGCCACCCTGTGTTCCCAAGAGAAATGAAAACAGATGTCCACACAAAAACTTGTGCACATTGTTGGGCCCCACCATTATTCCCAAGAGTCCAAAAGTAAAATCAGCCCAAATGTCCATCAGCTGATGAACGGATAAACAAAATAGAGCTCATTCCTACAATGGAGTATTATCTGGCAATAAGAAGGAACGAAGTACTGAGTCATAAGCCTTGAAAACATTACGCTAACAGACAGAAGCTGTTCACAAACGACCACGTATTTTCTGATCCCATTTATATAAAGTGTACAGAATAAGTGAATCTACAGGGACAGAAAGGAGATCAGTGATTCGTTGCTCAGGACTAGCAGAGTGAGAGGATGTGGAGAGTGACTACTGAAAATGTCCTAACAAAACAACCATGAATATACTAAAGCCTAATCAAGTGTGCACTAAATGGGTAAACCACAGGGTCTGTGAAATCCATGAAGCAGTTCTTTAAAAATTACATCTGTAGGGTGAAGTCTACACATCAGCATTTTTAATTTTAGTTCATCGTTTTTTTTTTTTGAGACAGAGTATCACTGTGTTGCTCTGGGTAGAGTGCCGTGGCGTCATAGTTCACAGCAATCTCAAACTCTTGGGCTCAAGCCACCCTTGTGCCTCAGTTTTTCATTTTTAGTGGAGGCAGGGTCTTAGACTCTTGCTCAGGCTGTTCTAGAACTCATGAAGTCAAGAGATCCACCCACCTGGGCCCCCTGAGTGTAGCACTACAGGGATGAGCCACCGTGCTGGCCAACATCACCATTTTTTAAAGCCTTCAGATGAGATTATTTGCCTGTTGTGGGTGAGAACTCCGTCCTCTGCCTCTGTTACTCTAGCAGTTGGTTCCAGGGGTCCCAGGCAAGAAGGCAGGTGAGGTGTTGGGGCAGCCCACACCCTCTGGTAGCATCTGGGGCTGACTCAACACTCACTCCCCCTGAGGAGAGAGTTCCTGGAAGGGAAGAGTGCCTGCCAGGATGACTGAAATGTCCACACCCCTGGAGCCACAGCAGCTGTGTTGTTTCATATGAGTTCTGGCTCCAAGCATTTCAGAAAGCATTGCCTGTCTGCTCTGCAGAGTTTAGAGAGACGGGGGGCAATTCTGCTCCCTCTAACCTACCACACCTTGTCTCTACATCCTTTAAGTGATTTTTAACATATTTGGGGGGAAATGTCCCAAAGGGTTAACCCAGCAAAAATTAGAGAGAAACGCCAAAATCAGAGAGCATCTGCCTTTCTGACCCTTAAGAGCATGTTTGCCAGAAAAAAAGAAGCCATGTCTGCCTCCCTGACAACCATACTGTACAGACAGCAGGGAAGTGAGAGAAGAAGGTATGTGAGGAGAGCTCTACGCTACAGAGCTCGGATTCTCTCCTCTATCACCATGTGAACCGGTGTCTTGTGCTGTCCCAAGATCGCCTTCTTGATCCCCTTCACTTTGTTAAGTCCTCCAGAAAGCATTGGCTTAGATGGATCCCAGGGTTCCAGAAGTGTGTTTGGAGGGAGAGCGGAGGGAGAACCACCCACAACCAACTCACATCAATGTTGAAGGCTGGAGAGAGCATGCCTTACCCAAAGGGACCCCGTTTCAAATTGTTAGTATCAATATGTTCGTCAAACACAATACAATGTATTGGGCCCACAGGTTGCCAGCGGTCAATCCCTGGACAGAGTGAGTGGGGCCTCCCTGCTGAGTGTGGACAGAGACTACTATGAACACATCTCAGAGCAAACATAGCTCCTCCGAACTCAGGTGACCGTGACCTTCCCCAGTCACATCGCGTCTGACTGAAATCCCATCTCCCCAACACGCTGGCATGAACTAAGGCAGGTATTGCCACCCTGAGCTTGAACACATGACTGTCTTAAACCGGAATTCAGGACCATACAGTCATTCTTCAAATTCCATTCTCTTTTTTCTCAGCAAATCATCCCCAACTGCTTAAATCTTTTAGTCTCCGGATTCAGCTCCCAATACATTTGCTTCCCATTCTGGGTCACTTCTACATTTAAAAAGCTCTTTTCTGTCTTTGCATGAGAAGAAATGATCTTCCTTACTGTTGCTACAGTCTACTATATTTACAACATATATAAAGTATTTTTCATAGCATTCAGGAATCGATAGTGTTCTGGATAGTCTCTTTGTGGCACTTCCTGAGGGAAGTCATTATAAAGAATTTAGCCACTTAGAAGGGGCTAGTCCACCAGGCCATAAATTCCTGGCAGGAGTTGACTCCAGACAGAAACGTTCAAGAAGACGGAGGCTGCCATTGAGACAAGAGCTATTATTAAGACCCATTGCAAGTATGCTTAGCAAAGTATCTCAGAATGGAAGAAAAAGTATCCAATGTACTCAACCCTACTATGAAGCTAATCTATAGCTTTTTTTTATATATGAAGGCTATAACCCAACTATAGCACAAGAATATGGGGAAAGGGCAAGGGAGGGGAGGGGTGAGGGTGGAGTGGAGGGAGGGTATTGGTAGGGCCACACCTACAGTGCATCTTAGAAGGGTACAGGCGAACCTTACTAAATGCAGAATACAAATGTCTTCATATAATAATGGAGAAATTGCCAGGAAGGCTATGTTAATCAGTTTGATGAAAATAGTTAAGATTGTATATGAAATTGTACACCCTTGATTATACTATTGTACACAGCTATGATTTAATGATAAAGATAAAAAAAAGAGTAACCACAAAAAAAAGATGTATAACAAATTACCCCAAAACGTTGTAGTATACAATAAAACGAAACAAGAAACTATTTTATTATATCTCATAGGTTCTGTGGAATAGGAATTCAGACAGGACCAGGCTGGGTGATCTGTTGACTGAAGTCACATAACATAGGTTAGGTTTGGGGAGTACAAGACAACTCCACTCACTCCATTCCTATTTCTGGGATGGGCCATCAACCAAGTGACTAAACACAGTCTCTACATCATGGCGACCTCAGGGAATTACATAGCTTAGTCAACATGGCAGCTAGATTTCCCCAAAGCAGTTGTCCCAAGACAAGCAGACAGAGCTGCGTGAAATTTTCTAACCTTGTCCCTGAACCCACACACTATCATTTCCATTGCCTTTTCTTGGATATAAGTTAAGTCATAAGACAGTCCAGGTTTCAAGTCGGCTCCACATTTGGATGGGGAGAAGCAAAATTTAATCTTGCAAAAGAATTTATAGAATGGGAGATGATGTTGTGGTCAACTACTTTCAAACATACATTTTGGAAAATATAATTGAGGAATTCATTCATTGCCCCAAATCACTTGACCAGTAAGTGGCAGATTTAGGATTTTTACCTGAGCCAAGTCTGACACTAAAGCCTTTTCCATAAGAATTTTCAAATGTCTCTGAAAGAGAAAAAGGAGAAAGAAAGGGATAAAGACAGAGATGGAGACAGTGGCAGAGACGAAGAACACTGTGCTTTGAAATTTTAGATTACAATTAGATTTTGAAAATATCACCCTTTATCTCTGCTTTAAATATATTTGTCCTATTACTAAGTATTTATGTGTATCATGTGAATGAAAGATTCATTTAGGTGGGAGATTCAGTGTTCTCTTTTCCTTCTTTTTTATACCATAGTGTTTGATATAAAGTAATTGATCAATAAAGATTTTTTGAATAAATGAATGAATGAATGTTATGTCCAAATGCTGACAAAGAGAAGATAATGTGTATCTGGAAAAATAAAGACAAAGTCTTACACGTTTTCCAAGAACTACACATGTCTGATCTTTCTTTTTCTTTCTTTCTTTTTTTTTTTTTTTAGAAATAGAGTCTCACTTTGTCACCCTCGGTAGAGTGCTGTGGCATCACAGCTCACAGCAACCTCCAACTCTTGGGCTCAGGCGATTCTCTTACCTCAGCCTCCCGAGTAGCCGGGACTACAGGCGCCTACCACAAGGTCCAGCTATTTTTTTGTTGCAGTTTGGCTGGGGCTGGGTTTGAACCTGCCACCCTCGGTATATGGGGCCTGCGCCCTACTCACTGAGCCACAGGCGCCACCCTTTCTGATCCTTCTTTTGAGCAGCCAACTGAAGCCTATTATCTATGAGATTATTGGTCCTAAAGTCTAAAGCTTAAAGAGCTTAAAGGTATAAATTCTCCTCCTTCTTCTTAGCATTAACTTCAGGTTAAAAACTATGTGGCTGTGAAAAGTGTAAAAAACAGTTTCTATGCACCAATATCTTGATGATTTCACATAATGTTATTTAATAAAATATCTGAAGTAAATTAAAATACTGCCATTAGAAGTATAAGCAAATAGTTTACCATATCTCAGTGTTCAAAACTCGAGTGTATAATTTTCAACTTTGATTTGCTCTTTAAGAAGTTGCAAATTTTAAGATACATTTAATGAAAATAGATGTAAATATGTATCGTACATACAAACAGGTTTATTAAACGACCATAAATTTTCCAAAAGTAACAATTCATTTTGTTTTATACACTTATAAATCTTATCTCTCCCAAAACTATGGAAAATAGATGAATAGTAATTGTTTCTAAAGTCTCTAACCATTTCCCAAGCAGAAGAGAGGATTTTTCCATTGCTTAGGAAGGAAGCATTTGATATAATTTGTTTGCACAGAGGAAACGTTTCTATATGAGAAAATGCAATGTTTCCATGGCAACACATCAGAAAAATCATAACTAAAATGCAGTGTGACATGAAAATTACTCTTTAGTTTTAGAAAATAGTTTGTATTTATTAATATTCAACAAATATAGGTTTTGAGAGCATTAAAGAAACAATTTATGTATGATTGATTTAATTACACTTCAAAATTGCCATGAAAAGGAATTTGATTGGATTTTAAGTCAATCTCTTTATTTCTTTTTATTCCTTTTGTTAACATTAGAAAATATATCATGTGGTTAGGGTGTGGTGATCACCTTTTAATGGCTTGTGGAGAGATAACAGAGAATTCATACATATACTATAAAATTCATTCAATCTAGATATTAGTAGATTTCTTTTTAGTGTTCGCTTTATCTGACATTAGCATTAGCTAGTTTGACTAACTTACTTTTTAAAGCCTTTAGTTAATGGAGTGAAAATTACCAATTCAATCGGGGAAATAAGTGAGCAAGAAATGACATTTGTTATCTGTCAGAAGTGTAATTTGATCTTCGTAATATTTTGAACATGGCAGTTACTTGAATTAAAAAGAAGAGAAAGACAATACATTCAAAAGGGAAAAATGAACTCCATTTTGACTTCTCTGTCGCTGCAATGGGCACGTTTAAAATAAAAATCACTTTGTTAGCCTGTTGGACTCCAACACCCTGCTTCATTCTTCCAGTTCAGTCTCCGGGCTCAGACCCCCGGTGACCCAGGCAGCTTTACAGGTTTGCTTGCTTGTCCGGCTTTGTGGCTGGCCACCAACTGCCCCATTGCCGGTGAGGCCTACTGGAAGCTAATGCAGTTATCCTTTCAATCTGATCAGAAATTAGTATACATCTGGGTGACGAACCCCCTCAGGCCACACTGAGTCCCTTCTAGTGCTAAGTGATGGCCCAGGCAGCGGCCTTGAAGGTTCCCTGTGGTCCAGAAGTAAACAAACATTATTTTCATATTAAAAAAAAAAAAGAAGTAACCTGTGCCTTAACTTTGAATCTCTCCCAAAATATCAGATAATGAATAAATATAGTCCTTCAAACTATTATTAGTTTCCTCTGCCAAATTGACAATTATTGCATACATACAGTGAATCTGAAGGAATACAATAATGTCTCAATAATATAAAGAAATAATTATGAGGGGGTCTTTTGTTGTTGTTCTGGCAGTGCTTTCTTCTAAAAATTATTAAAATCACTACCTTTGCAGAGTATGATACTAATGTTAATGCTTTATTAATTATGACAGATGAATCAGTTGATAACATAACTGCCAGTTTCTTGTAAAGTGGCATTTGAAATAGCAACATCTTGAGCAAAACATCTTCCTTCCAGTGGGATAAAGGGAATTTAGGAGCTCAGCTCCCACAGTACCCAACACAAATTGCTATATGGACCATCAATACTTCTTTAGTAACTACATGTTTACTATGTGATTTCCCACTTGCAAGCTGGTACACTATCTTATTTATTCTTATCTCCCCAATAATGGCAGAGTGGTGTTCACATAAAGCAGTTATCCTTTATAGGACAAAGCAATAAATGATATCCTTTATCATTTATTGAGCACCCTCACTATTTAGTAAATAATGTTGCTAAGTCTTAGAAGCAAGTTTTGAGAAATAGACTTTGGAGGTCTTGATAAAAAAAAATTCAATAATTTCATTCTGATTTAATTAATGATAACAAAAAAGAATGCCCCAGTTACAGACAAAGTTCATTAGGTGATAATATGAACAAATGTGTGGATACTTTTGGCCCTGTCCAAAGCCCTCAGCACAGCCTATAGCCTGACCCTCTACAGCTTCCTACAGCAAGCGTCTGCAAGTCTGTGCATGAGGGCCTGCTCTGAACCCAGGAGCCCGTGCCCCCGTGTAACGCCTGCAACCCAGCTGACCTGGACCTCAGGTGCCCCCACCCACCGGATGTCCTCCCTTCCTTATCTCACTCTGCTTCCAGAGGGGATCACTACTTCCATGAACAGACTGTATCTGTATCTTTTTCTCAGAGTCGGATTGTGTTCACTTGTTTAATCATACAAAACTGCTATTTTTTCCTTCTCTCACTTGAATTCTGAACCGTGTATCTATATTCAATTATTCTTTGATTCAGTAAATATCTGACATCTCCTATCATGCACAATGAAGTCTTATGAATGCTAAAATGTTCTTTTAAATAAGCTATTTTCAAACAGAAGGTCTGGCTTTAATAATGATGTAGAAAATAATTGCTTAAAGCAAATTTCCATGGATTGGTTAAGCTGGCTTGTGAAGCATAGAACCACCTTTATCCCTAGAGCCCCAGTACTTTGCCAACATGAAAACTTTAGGTTACCTAATACCTACACAATTCATAATACCTAGATTCATAAGCTGCATGTTCTCAGCTCTTTAGATTTTAGAACTTTAGACACTAAAGAATATAAAATTCCAGGGTGGCGCCTGTGGCTCAGTGAATAGGGCACTGGCCCCATGTACTGAGGGTGGCGGGTTCAAACCCGGCCCCAGACAAACTGCAACAAAAAATAGCCGGGTGTTGTTTCAGGTGCCTGTGGTCCCAGCTACTCGGGAGGCTGAGGCAAGAGAATCACGTAAGCCCAAGAGCTAGAGGTTGCTGTGGGCTGTGACGCCACGGCACTCTACCAAGACTCACAAAGTGAGACTCTGTCTCTTAAAAAAAAGAATATAAAATTCCAGAGACAGAATTAAGGCTCAATAGTCAACCTTTACAGAAACTGTAGAGACCATAACACAACTTATTTCATAAGCAAAAAATCTCATAACATCTAGAAGCTGCACTTTCTAATTACTCACTGCCTTCTAGCACCAAATGACTTGCATAGGTATTTTTCCAAATGTTTAAATCACTTCTATCAAGATATTTTGTTATTTTCCTTAGAAAGGGAAACTAAGTTCATCCTCCAGCCCAAGTGCTACCATCATAATTATGCCGGTATTGTTTATATATGCATGAGACATCTACTTGCAAAGAGACTTCAAGTTCATTATTTCATTAAAATCTATTGTTACTTTTATCTGCTCACAGAGGTGAGGAGACTTGACGGGTCTGATGTGGAATCCAGAATAGTTTCAGATGTTCTTCTTCTCCATGTTCCAGGATAATTCCACTTGGCGCTACTAACGTGGGTGAAATCTAAAACACTTTTGATGCTGGAGAAAATGTTCATGCCCTGTACATTCCATATTATCAGAGAATCTTTGTATTGCCTGAAAAGAATAAACATTTGCAGAGGAAAGAGAATATCCCCAGGATCACATTCATATCTCTAATAAAAAAGCAATGCTTATTTCATTTCCTTGCATTGAATTAAATTCTTAGATGAAAGAATCTACCCAAATAGTCTGTACAAGAAAAAATTTTAAAGTATAAATCCTATATAAAGAGTTGGGTCTTAAGGGAGCAGTAAAGTCATTGGTTTTCTTTGCTAAAGCTAACATCTGGTAAATTGATAGCTCGTTGTACTGCAGCTTAGTGACATTAACAAAAACACTGTTGTCAATGGCCAACCAACATAAGGAGAAAATGTTATTCTCTAGAAAATAATCCCCTAGGAAAATACATTTCTAACCACTCAGCAAAGCCGACACACGGGTACCCTACATAATGAGGCAACTTTGTTTCTTAGCAACAGAAATATAAAACAGATTGAAATAATATGGTTTTGACAATAACAGTAAATGGGGGAAAATGAGTGTTATTTGAAAAAAATCAGGAGAGAACTTAATAGGTATTGAGAAAAGTTACAAAATTCATTTCGTTTTAAGAAATTTTTGAGCATACATCTAGTATATGGAAGACAATGACATTTGTAGCCAAACAACAATATTAAGGAAGAGAATTTAGTTTTAAAGAAAATGATTCACTTTTTTATTATATTAGGATGAATTAGGCCATTCAATCTGAAATGTCCAATTTTGAATTAGAAGTTTAGTTTATTACTTCACAGACAAGAAACAGCACAGTTAATCAAAGTAGGCACCTACAGTAGCCACATGGTTTTGCCATCTTAACAGTAGCTCATGTATGCTGGCAGCAAGGAAGCTGGAAGAGCGGGCTGAAATTGGGAAAGGCGCTCTCCACAGCTTGGTGAGAATTCGATACTTTTTCTTGTAAGAAGAGGTCCAAAGCCTGGAAGGAGTGGCAATCCACTGACGAAGGGTCAGGTGAGTGTGGTGGACGACAGAGAGTTCCCAAGTCCAGCTCTTGTAGTTTGAGCAGCGTTGTTTTTGCAACATGTGGTCAAGAGTTGTCTTTCAAGAGGACCGGCCTGTCTCCATGGACCCAGCTCAGCTGCTTAATCACAAGCATCTTTCTTCCTCATTTCATCCAGCCTGCCCAGTAGGACCCACAGGAATGGACTGAGCAGGTTTCATGAAGCTGGAGTGGCGAACACCAAGGCTGCACCACCAAACTGGCATCAAATTGATTTTTTTTTAATGCACATTTGTGTTTGGATTATGTTTTGGCACTTCAGTTTTATCCAACCGTTGTGCTTAATGCTCCTAATTGTCAGAAAGAATTAATTTTTTATTTACCACACGTAACAATACAGTGAAGAAATGATTCGCCTTTGTGTTGCAATAGCAAAGAAAGGCAAGCTTGGGGAAGTTTTCTCTGCTAAGACTCATTTAATTCACGTAGTACCCATTTATGCAGCTTCTTTCCCTTGCCAGTTTGTTTCAAATGGGCCAATATTACTGGAATAGCAAGGTCAAACATCGCTGCTAACTCACGCGTAGATTGAAATGGATTTGCTTCCGCTAAACAGCTTTCAGCTGTTCTTTATCCACCCTGGTCTCAGGTCGCCATGTGGCTCATTTTCAAAATTAAAGTCTCCAGAATGGAATTTCTCAAACCACTGAGATACTGTGCATTCGTTACCCACATCCTTCCCAAGCACTTCCTTCCTACTTAATATTTCCAACTGTCTGCACTGCCTCCGTTTCACAATGGAACTCGTATTCGAAACTAACACAAATATTTGACTTCTCCATGGTTTCGTAAAAATTGCTCAAAACAAAGTTTGAAGTTTGAAAGATAAACACAAGCCAAACATGTATTTGAAAGAATGAGGATAAGCAATATTATTGTTTATTTATTTTCACATTCTTTCTTTTTTTTTTTTTTTTTTTTTGCAGTTTTTGGCCAGGGCTGGGTTTGACCCCACCACCTCCAGCATATGGGGCTGGTGCCCTGCTCCTTTGAGCCACAGGCGCCGCCCCATTATTTCTTTCACATTTATAATTTATTTCACAGGAAACAAACACACAAACAAGAAGTGTCAAAGTGAAATGTCAGAAATGTCAACAGTCAGACTTAGTGCTTAAGAACAACGGACCTTAGTGCTAACTAACAGTCAGTGTGCCAAGAAATGAGAGTGAAGGAGGAAATCACACTTGTAGATTTTTAAAAATTCTACACACTTTACAGACTAATTGGAATTTTAATGGATTAGAAGGGAAATTTCACAGGAAGTTGTAATATATAATTTTTTAAATTTATTTTCCCAGAATTTATCTGAACTTCCAATAGAATAGGAAGATTTTAATATATAATATAGATATATTATTCAATTTGATGAACAGCACACACCAGACATGCCATCTCCACCTTAAAATTATGTTAAAATACCTGACCACGTCTCATCCCTGTGACAGTAGTCTAAGCTACTAGCATCTCTCTCCTATACTATTGCATAAGCTTCCCAATTTTTTCACTGTCTCTGTTGTTGGGGCCCAACGATCAATCCTGTATTTGCTGTTCAGCAGTGTTTTCTATTTACCAAATGTTTACCATGAACTAAGTTCTTAATGATCAGTTTACATGCATTATTTCATTTTATCTTTATAACACCAGTAGAAGTGGAAATTATTTTTACCTCATACACAAAAAATCAGAATAAAAACAGAAAAGCCAAATTGCCAACCCTAGGAAGGACAAGACAGAAAACAGTTTCAATCAGCTCCCCTGAAAGAACAAGTCTTTGTAGGCAGGTGCTGTTGGGAAATGACTATTTCCGCTCATTGATCCTGACAATCAAGACTCAGATTCCCCAACAGAGGCTGCCAAGGAGCTTCCTCCAGACTGCTGAATTGAAAGTCCTCCCCTATTTCTTGAATTTTACTAATTACAGGTGTTCAAGTCAGGTCCATTGTTCAAACCCCAACCACACACTATCCTACCATAGACTGCTAATTAACTTCGGACAAATTGCTTGGACTATAAAATTTACGCAGTAAATGATTATTTTTGAGTGCCTTCTCTGCACTAGCCACTGTACAAGGCCTGGTTCTAGGCCTGTTCAAAGATAAAATTTGGACATCAAGAGACAAATTTCTGATTTCATGGAGGTTACATTCTGGCAAGAGAATAGAGAAATTCAACAGAGAAATAAACATATAATATTAAGTAGCTATAAGAGCTAAGAAGAAAGAGTAAAGTCAAAGAGGACGGCTAAGTGACGGCGCCTGTGGCTCAGTGTTTAGGGAGCCAACTGCCTATACCAAGGGTGCTGGGTTCAAACCCGGCCCCAGTCAAACTGCAACAAAAAACAGCCGGGCGTTGTGGCTGGCGCCTGTATTCCCAGCTACTAGGGAGGCTGAGGCAAGAGAATCGCCTAAGCCCAGGAGTTGGAGGTTGCTGTGAGCTGTGATGCCACAGCACTCTACTGAGGGTGACAAAGTGAGACTCTGTCTCTACCAAAAAAAAAAAAGAGGAGGGATAGAGGGGCTGAGCATTGCTACAGACAAGGTTGTCAGGAAGAACGTCCCTGCAGAGCTGAGGCAAAGGAAGTAGCTGCTGCAAAGTCCCTGAGGTAGAATCAAGTCGATTTGTTCAAGCATCAGCAAGAAAGCCGGTGAGGTTGGAGCATGTGGTGTGGTGGACACAGGCAGTGTGGGCAGGACTATGGTGCACTTGCAGGCCATGGGGGTTAGTTTTCTATTATTATGTGACAAATCAGCTTAGACTTACTGGCTTAAAATGACAGAATATCCTACAATATTCCTGAATGAGAACTCTAGCTGCAGCTTACCTGAGTGCCCTGCTCAGGGTCTCCCGAGGCTGCAGGAAAGTTCACGGCCCGGCTCTAACCTCACCCAGAGGCTTGGTTGGGTGAGCCTCCAGTTCCACATGTATTCAAGTTGTTGTCAGAATTTGTTTCCCTGAAGGGGTATGACCAAACTCCACATTTTCTTGTTAGTTCTTAGCACCTAGAGCTTGCTCTCAGGCCCTTTGCCACGTGGCCTCCTCAATAACCAATTTACAAAATGCCTGACTCCTTAAGGCTGGTGCAAGAATCTCCAGGAAACATTTGGTTTCCCTTCTAATGGATATCACTTGATTAAGTCAGGCGCCCTGGGATAATTTTTCTTTGATTAACTCAAAATCAATTTATCTGGAATCCTAATTAGATCTGCAAAAGCTCTTTACCTTTGCAATACAACGTAACGATCAAAAGCGTGACAGCCCATCATATCATATTCATGAGTCCCACCTCTTTTAAAGGGAGGGTGTTGAGTAACCTCTTTTAAAGGGTGGGGGTTATATAAGTACAACAGGGGTGGGTATCTTGAAAGCTACCTTAGCATTGTGCATGTCAAACCAAGGCAAGGACTCATTCAAACATATTGAGCTGGAGGGTGATATACTTAACTTTAATTTTTTTTTTTATTAAATCACAGCTGTGTACATCAATGCAATTATGGGGTACAATGTGCTGGTTTTATATACAATTTTAAATACTTTCATCAAACTGGTTAACATAGCCTTCACCACATTTTCTTAGTTATTGTGTTAAAACATTAATATTCTACACTTAGTAGATTTAACATGTACTCTTGTAAAATGCACCGTAGGTGTGATTCCAACAATTACACTCCCTCCACCAAGCCTCCCCCCTCACCTCCCTTCCCTCTCCTCTTTCCCCTTCTTCTTGGGCTATACTTGGGTTATAGCTTTCATATAGAATTGTGGGTGCTTATAAATTGGTTTCATAGTAGGGGTCAGTACATTGGATACTTTATCTTCCATTCGTGAGATGCTTTGCTAAGAAGAATATGTTCCAGCTCTATTCATGTAAACATAAAAGAGGTAAAGTCTCCATCTTTCTTTAAGGCTGCATAATATTCCATGGTGTACATATACCACAATTTATTAATCTATTCATGGGTTTATGGGCATTTGGGCTTCTTCCATGACTTAGCAATTATGAATTAGGCTGCAATAAACATTTTGGTGCAAATATCTTTGTTATAAAGTGATTTTTGGTCTTCTGGATATATACCTAGTAGAAGAATTGCAGGATCAAATGGCAGGTCTACTTTTAGACCCCTAAGTGATCTCCAAACATTTTTCCAAAAGGAACGTATTAGTTTGCATTCCCTCCAGCAGGCAGAAGTGTTCCCTTTTCTCCACATCCATGTCAACATCTATGGTTTGGGGATTTTGTAATGTGGATTAATCTTACCAGAGTTAGATGATATCTCAAAGTGGTTTTGATTTGCATTTCTCTGATTAAGGATGATGAGCATTTTTTCACGTGTTGTAGGGCGTGCGCCTGTCTTCATCAGAGAAGTGTCTCTTCAAGTTCCTTTCCCACACTGAGATGGGCCCACTTGTTCTTTTCTTGCTAATACATTTGACTTCTCTGTGGATTCTAAGGATTATTCTTGCTACCCTGGTGAATTTACTGCTGGTCCCCAAGAATGGAGGCAATTGAAAAAATTGGGAGACTTATGCAGTAGTATAGGAGAGAGATGATGTAGCTTAGATTAGTGAGAGTGATGAGATATGGTCAGATATTTTTATATATTTTTAAGGTGGCAATGGAAGCCTCTGGTGATGAGTAAGATACACATATAGCATTAGTGGATAACTAAACAAATGCTAGTTACCTTTCATTCACATTATATGAAAATATAATTCTTACTTGGAGGTTTCTTTTTTCTGTAAGGAATCTCATAGCAAAGAGGTCTGGCACCCTGATATAACAGAAATTAGACATTTTCAGAGGATTATTTTTCTTTTGATTTTAGGTAATCGCAGACTAAAAAAGGAGCAGTGAAAATTTAGGACATAAAGAAAAGTTAGTCCCTTTTCTTTTGACTCAGATAATTCAGTGTATGTTAATGATTCTTCACATTTATGTGCAACCAAGAAAAAGGGGGCACAGTTTTGGGATAAAAGACTCAACTGCATTTAATTGCACCCTTTAATTAACACTGGTTTGTGTCTGGAAGCCATAAGCTCTACCAGAGAAAAATGGATCTTTTTGCCAGTAAGAGGTCCTGCGAAAGAGAAAAAAATTACGGTTTCCAATTTCAGTCTCTGGAGCACCACTGCAGTAAAAGGGTTTGTCAAAACACTCATATCCATGGGTCTCAGTGCGCCAGCCCAGAACAGAATTTCAGACTCTCCATTACTTTGTATGCAAGAAGCCAGGAGAAATGAGCCAGTTCTCTCTCCAGAGGATGGCTGAAGTTTAATGAGTCTGTGGTTGAAGAAGCTTTCAGTGCCAGTGTATGCAATTTTTAGAAGTCACTACCATATTATGGGTGTAATAGACACTCAAGGCCACACCTTTGTCCTTCTAAAAACAAAATGATTATAATATTTTAAGGTAAGAATTGAGAAATGAGAGCAATATATCAAGTTTGATAACTTGCTATTTAAGTTGCAAATTTACATTAAGATGCCATGAGTCAAAAATGCCATCAAATTATCCGTAAGCAATCTTCAAATGTTTGGCAAATTTTTAATTTAAATTGTTTTTTCCTTAATGTGCTCTACCAATTAACTTAAAATGTTTTCAAAGGACAGCACTGTAATACAACATCAATAATTAATTCAAATGTGGTGGGATTGAAATAATAAGAAATAATACTATTAGGGTGGTTCAGGAAAATTCTTAAATGTCTGTGCATTTTTGTTCACTTATTTTCATTTTGAAATCAAACTGTAGAAACAAATTTGAGTTGGCCATCAGCTTTCTGAGAGTAACATCTCAGATAAGGAAAGACTGATTTAAGAACTTTTCTTATTCAATAGTTATGTCTATAATTACACACATAACAAAATCATTTAATGCTTTGATAGAAAATCTGAAAAAGGAGAAATTCAAATGTATATAACACAGAAAATTTACCCTTTTATAGTAGAGCACATAGAATCCATTTCATTTACGAAGTTGCTAAGTATGTTTCCTTAAAAATAATAAAATATCTAGTTGGCAAGGGTGTGAGAAAATAGTTACTTTAAAAATTATTTCTTAGCTGATAAATAATAATTCTACGTATTTATGGGGAACACAGTGATGATGCAATATGTATGGTGATCAGATCAGGGTAATTAGCATGACATCATTACAAACATTTGTTATTATTTCTTTGTAGTGGGAACATTCAATACCCTTCTTGTAGCTACTTGGAACTATGTATTATTGTTAATGTAAACAGGTACTTTATACGTACCTCATGAAAGTATAAGCTGGCATAACTTTGTCAACTTACACTTTCCTCAATGTTTAGAGGAAACAGCAAAAAAAAAAAAAAAAAAAAAAAGCATAAGCGTTGCCCCAGCAAATCCATTTTTATGATTCAGCATTTTGTGGCAGAGGGTAACTCCACTCCTGCAAGACTTTCAGATTTGGGGATTGCACTCAGAAGTTGGGGAGAGCTTGATTTCCACCAGAAAGTTTGTATTGTAGTCATCCACTGTGGGGAGCAGGCTATGGGCAGCAAGGCCCTGACAGCCGGGCGAAGCGTTCAGGGAACGACCCCCCAACCACTTCTTCTCCTTTAACAACATTCTTTTCACCTGCCAGAAGTCATGTAGCCCATGCATAGTTTCCTTCTCTTGGGCAAATACGCAGTTTTTCCTCTTTAAGGATGATCTCTACCCCAAGTGCTAAGATTTATGCAACCTTGTTAAGATATTCTATAAATAAAGCTGTGTCCATGGTTCAGGGGCTGGCTGCAGCCATCAGCTGCATACGTCCTCCTGACATCATCCTATCTCTCCTCTCTTGTCTTTCTGTGTCTCTCTCTGTCTTTCTTAGCTTTATTTTTCCATTTCCCACCTTTTCTACTCAGGTCCACTCTCCTTCCTCACAACAGTATGCAAGAATCCCCTGCTATTGAGAAGAGGTTTCTTGGAACAGAAAAAAATATAGAGAATCACTGTGCTCAAAAGCATAACTGATCACCTGCAAAGGTATTCCCAAGGTATAAAAAAAGCTTATAAAACCATCTTTAGAAGGTTTTTAAATGGCAGTTATGTTTTTAGGTATATTTGATTATCTATATTTCTAAAATGAATAGACATTTTTATAATAAAAGATAAACAAGATAGCATTTCACACATAAACCTGCCTTTCCTTCATTCACACTTACCATATTTTCTCAACCTGTAAGCTTATCGAAAGTTCAGATTAAATTTATGATGTAACTACTTACTTTGTAAAAAGATAATACGAGCAAACATAAAAATAACAATAAGCTTAAGGACATCTAAAGATTATGGCAGACCCAAGTTTTAGTAAAAATATCTGCACAGAGGGAACACTGTCTTGCTACACAGAGGACACAGAACAAAGAGTAATTCTTTGTTGTTTGATGGTTTCCTGAAAGTGAAGTGAGAGAGATAAAGAAAGGAAATATGTTTAACGGCCTGAGGTTAATCTTGGAACTGCTTAGTGTCACTACTTATGTAGATCCTCTCTTTCTCCTTTTTCCCTTCCCAAACTCCTTCGGTATTAATCCCAGGGCACTCATCCTACAAATGAGTGGGTGCAAAACACCTGGATACGGAACCCTGTGTAGCGTTAGCACCCCCCATCTGAGTGAAGCTTCCCACTGCTGGCCTTGGCGAGTCACTTACAGGTGTATAGACAGCAACTTCCTTCTTTGGTTTCTCTAGGTCCGTTTGCCTCTAAAAATGGCCTCATTTCTATATCTCTGGGTACTCTGCAAATATCATTTTCTTTGTATGTCCTGACATACAAAAGCCTAGAAAGAACTGCTAAGAGAATGTTGAATTGAGAAACATTCCCAAAGGATGCCTGTACTCTTCCAGGGAAAACCTGGGGTCCTGAGTTTAACGCCGTGGGAAGTAATGAAAGCTTTTTTTTTTATTATTAAATCATAGCTGTGTACATTAGTGCAATCAAGGGGTACAATGTGCTGGTTTCCTATACAATCTGAAATGTTTTCATCACACTGTTTAACATAGCCTTCAGGGCATTTTCTTAGTTATTGTATGAAGACATTTGTATTCTGCATTTAGTAAGTTTCGCCTGTACCCTTCTAAGATGTACCATAGGTGTGGCCCCACCAATTACCCTCCCTCTATCCCAACCTCCTTCTTTCCCTCCCTTCCCCTTTTCCCCATATTCTTGTGTTATAGTTGGGTTATAGCCTTCATATGAAAGCTATAAATTAGCTTCATAGTAGGGCTGAGTACATTGGGTACATAGTAGGGCTGAGTACTTTTTCTTCCATTCTTGAGATACTTTGCTAAGAAGAATATGTTCCAGCTCCATCCATGTAAACATGAAAGAGGTAAAGTCTCTATCTTTCTTTAAGACTGCATAATATTCCATGGTATACATGTACCACAATTTATTAATCCATTCGTGAGTCGATGGGCACTTGGGCTTCTTCCATGAATTAGCAATTATGAATTGGGCTGCAATAAACATTCTGGTACAGATGTCTTTGTTATAACGTGATTTTTGGTTTTCAGGGAATAGCAGGTCTATTTTTAGATCTCTAAGTATTCTCCAAACATCCTTCCAAAAGGAACGTATTAGTGTGCACATTAAATCATTCTTATACTATTAAGGACATTCTTTTTTTTTTTGGACAGAGTCTCACTCTGTTGCCCCAGGCTAGAGTGCC